>OX439483.1:445519843-445628677 GCA_949320155.1 Melangyna quadrimaculata
AATCTTCCCGATGCAGTATGTTTTTGGTACCAGTCAAACAATAGACGGTTGTTTTCACGATGGATTTTTACGTCCAAAAATGCTAATGACCTGTTATGTTCCATTTCCACAGTGAACTGGATTTTCGGGTGGAATCCGTTAAGGATCAGCTGCACTTTTTCAATGTTGCGTTTGTCCATCACGGCAAAAATGTCATCTACATACTTAGCAACAAAGTTGGCCTTTCTTCCATCCACTAAAACATTCATCTAGTACGTGATCAAGTACTAAATCTGCAATCGTGGGTGACAAAGGGTTGCCCATAGGCATGCCAAAAATTTGTTTGAAAATGTCATCTTTAAATTGTAGATAGTTATTTTCCTTGAGGCAGAAATCAAGGATTTCAAGAAATTTGTTCAGATTAATTCTAGTGTTTTCACTAATTATTTCCCATTTCTTTTTTATAATGGTGATGGCTAGTTGTATGGGAATGTTTGTAAAAAGTGACACTGCATCATACGAAACTAAAACATCATTGTCTTTTAATTTTATTTTTTTAGCCTTCTCAACAAATTCAAATGAATTAATAACCGAGTAGCTTGATTTTGCCGTCGCGCACTGTAAAATCCAACAACAACTTTACAAACTCGCAACAACGATCTAGTCAAATGGCTAAACAACAACAATTGCATTGATGATAGGGAAAAGGCGAAGATGACAACGTATACATCGCAGCTTCCATCCATATACGGACTGCCAAAAATTCATAAAGCAAACATGCCCCTGCGTCCCATTACGTCATCAATGAAACTACCATGTTATGAGCTTTCGAGGTTTATTGGCAGAATTTTACAGTGCGCGACGGCAAAATCAAGCTACTCGGTTATTAATTCATTTGAATTTGTTGAGAAGGCTAAAAAAATAAAATTAAAAGACAATGATGTTTTAGTTTCGTATGATGCAGTGTCACTTTTTACAAACATTCCCATACAACTAGCCATCACCATTATAAAAAAGAAATGGAAATAATTAGTGAAAACACTAGAATTAATCTGAACAAATTTCTTGAAATCCTTGATTTCTGCCTCAAGGAAAATAACTATCTACAATTTAAAGATGACATTTTCAAACAAATTTTTGGCATGCCTATGGGCAACCCTTTGTCACCCACGATTGCAGATTTAGTACTTGATCACGTACTAGATGAATGTTTTAGTGGAATGGAAGAAAGGCCAACTTTTGTTGCTAAGTATGTAGATGACATTTTTGCCGTGATGGACAAACGCAACATTGAAAAAGTGCAGCTGATCCTTAACGGATTCCACCCGAAAATCCAGTTCACTGTGGAAATGGAACATAACAGGTCATTAGCATTTTTGGACGTAAAAATCCATCGTGAAAACAACCGTCTATTGTTTGACTGGTACCAAAAACATACTGCATCGGAAGATTAGTCAACTTTCGGTCTAACCAAGCGAGGCACATAGTTATGAACACTGCATCCAATCTCGTCAGTAAAGTTTTCGCACTCAGCGATGAACAATTTCACTCTGCCAATGAGAAAAAAATCAAAAAAATCCTGAGTGACAATGGTTTTCCAAATTCTATAATTCGTGGTCTACTTCAGAAACACAATTGCAAAATTCCAAGCGAAGACACTAAAGACCCGAATAATGGTTACTACAAAAGTATGGTTTACATCCCAAGACTGACTGAGAATTTTAAAGAAGTGATAAACCAAAAACTAACAGATGTTCGCCTGGCCTTCAAATCAAATAAAACTCTGAGTCACCTTTTCACTAAACTTAAAACGAAAGCGGATAAGGATAAAGTTACTGATGTCATTTACAAAATAAATTGTAAGGGTAAACCCAATGAACCATGCAACCAGTGTTACATCGGAACTACAAAACAATTTCTTAAACAGCGAATTTCTAATCATAAATCGGATATCAAATCAAACAATCCTGGAAAGACAGCCCTGGCGAGCCACAGTATCGAAAACGGCCACTCTCCAGATTTTGAAGGTGTCAAAGTCCTACAGACAGAGAAACATGTTTCGAAACGATACACCCTAGAAACATTACACATCATCAACAACAACAACAACATGAACAGAAAACAAGACACCCAAAACATCTCTGCCATCTATTGTTCTCTTGTCTCATCATAACACAGTATTCTTTCAGTTTCTTTACTCCTTGTTTAAATTCCATAGACTAAACTTCGTTTGAAGTGGTTATTTCTTTACTTTTGTAAATAATATTACGATTATTAGATACAATAATTTTAAATGTCAGTTTAAATTTAAACACAGTTTTATTAAAGTGAGTGTATTTTGTATTGTTTCAATTATTGTTATTATAATGTAAACAATATATTTTTTCTTGTTGTCCAAATAAAGTTCCCCTGAAGAAGGCAGCAACCCCTGCCGAAACGTCGGGAAAGCTAATGTAACTTAATTGTTTCATTGCAAAAACTACAGTGACCAAAAAAAGCCGACGGAAAGATTATTTTTAATCACTTCCAATCACAATAAAAAATAATTTTCGTCTCAAATATTTCAAGAACGAAAAATGATTCCGAACCTAGTCAATTTATGTCAATGCTGTGTAATTTTGGGGTATTTAAAACCATTCTTTAAAAAGCTAAAAATCAAAATGTTGCAAGAAAAACTTTTTAAAAATGTTTTAATTCAAAAAATTCTTACACTCGAAATCGCTTCAAAATCGAAATTTTGTATATGACACTCTTAATTTGCCTTTTTATTTTCTTTGAAACCATGTTTTTTTTTTTAAGTACACGCCCCTGATTTTTGGTATATTTTTTTTTAGCCAATAGTCTGTTTTGAAATATTTGGCTTATATAATTAATAACTCCATACCGAGAAGAGTTAGGAAAAATAGTTTTAGAAGTAAGATTCTTAGAATTTTGTAAGCTATTTACAAATAAAAAAAAAATATATATAAAAATTTTACTATTATAAATAGCTAAAGTACAAAATATAGGAAATATCACATTTTGCCCTGTATCTCTATATCTACCTTTATACTGATTATCCAAAAACCCAAAGTTATTACACTATAACATATAAAATTATATAATATATACTTTACCATCCACCATTTAAGTAAATATGTTCACATGTATATGGTTTTCAAGTGCACCAATGGGAAGTTACTATAGAGTGGCTCGACCCCAGACTCATTTTTTTTTTTTTTAAATTAAGTTACATCGAGAAAATAAGCAAGAAATATATTTTATTTTTATTTTTTTTTTAATAAAAAAAGATATTCAATACAAATTAAACATACAAAAAACTTACATTTTGTAGTAGGTACACTTTGTTAAGGTTTTGGCCCACCAGATGTTGAAAATATGAAAATCATTTAGGTATGTAGCCTAGGTAAAAATATTATGAAGGTTTTGCGGTTGTTGATTATTATATCTATTCCCACCCCTTAAGTAGGTTTAAAAGTCGAACATTTGAATAGATTATGTTTATTACTGATCTGGTTTTTTAGTGAAAAAGTGAAATTTCTAATGTTGAGAAATTAAGTTAAAAATATAAAAAAAAGGGATTTGCATAAGATGCGATCAGGGCCGTAGCTAGAGCTTGTGGGGCTCCTGGGCAAAACCAAATATGGGGCCCTATTTCTCAATTACTACTTAAATATTGGTTAAAAGAATTTCAACAAGAAATTCTAAATTATTATGCATGTGTATTTAGTTGATAACATTATTTACTATTTGCAGAAATAGAAGGTTAGTTAGGTACTAAGATGATTTTTGTCTGGATCTTGCAGAAAATAACTCATCAATTACTTTTCTCAAATCAATTTGCCGTGCTCTTAGATTTTCAATCGATGTCAATAATAAATTAAATTGCTAGCCTTTCTTGTTCCATGGTGTTTCACCAGTAATTTTTTATTAATTTCAGCTTTGAAAAAGATCTTTCCACTTTTGCTGTAATAATAGAAACAGATAAAAACATCACAAGAGCGGTGCTACATCTGGAAAGCTCCAAAACAGTGAAGAATTTTGAATGATCAAAACAGATGCCAATTCTCTTTCTTTTTCATGGAATTATGTACTTATGTCATTCCAAAATGTTGACCTGATAAAAAGCAACTGAGCAGAAAAATCAGATGATGCAAACAAAAAATGACGAATATGAAAAATCAAGCACTATAATTCTTAAGCTATATCGAAAAAAGTTACAAAAAAAAATTGTAGAAAATTTAATTTGCTAAAAATTTACCATATAATTTGTTTTCTGGGATAAAAACTTCGTGAGTTACATTTGAAACTGAAATTAACAAACAATAATACGCTATCGAATACCGAAGTCAAACTTCATCTCGGACTTTTTTCCCAGAGCACCATATGCAATCTAAATGCACCGTACTAGTTCCAGCATCTGGCTAGCATGAGCTTTCGCTAACAATGAACACATATTTTTAGAATTTTCGGCCGATTCTTTTATTTTAATTTTACAAATGAATATTTCATGGATCACATCTCACATACATATACTCAAACCGAAAGAACAAATAATTGAATATAAGTGCATACACTTCCAATTGGGGTATTACATCGCTTAATTTAATTCACTAAACAGTGACTTTATTATTATATTGTATTCGTCAATTGAATTTTAGTTGCAGTGACTCAAAAAGTGGGATTGGAACGGATTGGAACGATACATAAGGATATCTTAGTTGCGGACCCCCTAGTTGTGGCCCCGGGGCATTGCCCCGGTTGCCCCATACATAGCTACGGCTCTAGATGCGACTAAAAGCTAAAGCACTTTCAGTATTTTCTAAAAACAATTTTTAAATTAAAAAAAAAATGGGCACGACTGGATCGCACTAACTTGATCTCGTAGCTAACAACTTTAACGTAGCTTGAAGTTGACAATGTGTATATGTATTGCTTTCATAACATTATGATATCCTTAAAAAAAAATTTTAAAAAACAGTTTAAAATATAAATTAAAATAAATTTGTTATTTTAATGGCTAAGACAGATAGAACTAAAAAAAAGTATGCCATCTGATTTGTTTGATAAATATGAATTAATGGTAAAAAAATTCAAAAATCGTTAGAGCAGTTTTCTTAAAAATAAATTTTTTATATTTAATTTTTGGAAAATTTTTAAAATAGAATTTGAAAACCAAAAAATCGGTTCTACAGGTACCGTTAATAACCGTTATAAATAATTTTTTTTCTACCAAAATATTTATTATAGTAATAATAGTACATTATATTTCTTTTTTTGAATCGTTGAAGTCGTTTTTGAAATAAATCAATTTTTGTATATTGGTTGGATGGCAGGCAACGTTATTTTTTAATCCCCAAATAACATTAAGTCCAAAGTTCGAAGATAATCGCTTCAGTGGCTTAGGCTGCAGGTCGAGGTACAGACTGACAGACAGACGGATAGATAGAATTACCAGACCCACTTTTTTCGCATTCTTTATCATCTTAATGTTAGGGAAAATTATTATCTCGAGTTTTTTTTTTGCACGAACACTAAACTTTATTTAAGATTTTGTATTGCCGGAATACGGTTAATGTTATTGTGTTAATGTTGTTTAGCCTCCAAAACATTCCAAAACGATTAAAACTGATAAGTTTATTTTTGCTGAGATCTATATATTTCGGGACTAAGTGCCATCATCGGGATCTAACAATAAAAAGCAAGAAAAACATTATAAGTAATATAAAATTTAACAATAAATATTAAAAGGATAAAATTGTATACAGTGTACCTAGTATATAGTTATTACAAAATTTAAATTATTTTTGACAATGACTTTCGCATCTGTCAATGAATGCTTCAAAACATTAAGGACAATAACACAAGTCAGCACTGATTATGCTGTGCAGTGTTTACACGGTGGGTGTTTCGTTGCGATCTTTTTTTTTGCGTTTACACGACGTGAGGCTCGTTGTGAATTTTTTCCATTAGCATAGGAGATGAGATTGACGTATGTTTTTGTGTAATCTTTTTTGTCCGTTTTAAAATTTCATACATCTCTTCTTCAAATTTAACTATTTGGTTTACCTCGTGAACTTGTAACTTGAATTAATTGCGTTCAAATTTTAATATTTCAGTATTATCAAAATTGAAGGAGTGGCCAGTATGGTGTTTATGGTTAGCCAGTGCTGCAATACTTTTCAAATTAGCGGTGTCCGAGTCAACCTTATCACACTCATTTGAGTGTTGTTCAAGTCTTTTGCACAATTTTATTTTCATAGTTTCACCGATGTATTTTTTGGGACTTTAATCTTTACATGGGACGCTATAAACAACACCTGAGTTCTGTGTCACAGGCAGTTTATGTTTCATATTGGCAATGAAATTCGAAACTTTTTTCACTGGTTTCATGGCTATTTTAATATCCGGAATGAAGTATTCACAAGATATGGCCAAAGATTCCGCAAGACCTGGAACAAAAGATGTGGCTGAATAAGTTTTAGCTGATTCAACAGCTGGTTGGGTGGCGGTTTCATCTGTTGATAAGTAAAGATAGCTACTTCTGTCAAATCTTCTGGTCTCCGAACTTCTACGGGAGTTGGAAAAATCCATTTTTCATGCTAAACTAAACTTGCCCAATACTACGTATGTATCGCAAAGTTAAAGTTTTTGAATAATATCAGGTGTATTACTTTGTGTTATAAGGATTCTTTGAACGTAGGCAGTAAGAATCCTTTAAAACTCATATTAAAAGAGCGTCAGTTGAATTAAAAGTGTATGCACTTCAATAACAACAAACATCCAGGTAATTATTTTCAGAAAACTGTGTCGAAACCCTGTCTAGAAAAAATAAAACATGTATAGTAGGCTGGATCGTTTTCAGCATTTTTGGCCAAATCACATCGTGCAACTCATAGTTTATGCTTATACCTAAGCTTTATAAATTTATCCTCATCAATTATTTTGAGTCACCATTGGGACGAAAAATCGGGAAACCATTGAAAATTGGAAGTTTTTCACAAGTTTACGGGTGCGAATAGTTGGCGACAAAAAAATAACGGATTCTTGTAGAAGGACCAAATACAAGTATTTTTTAGGGGGAGGGGGTCTATATCTTTCAGTATAGACAGGAAGAGAAATATTATAGGCAAATAATTTGATACAGTAAGTAGTTTTCGTGACTTAGGCCGTGTGTCAATTGCGTTAAAATTTTGTTTAAATTAGATCCCTCTTAAATTTGATCCGTTTTAAGAGGGGTTAATAAAATTGAAGGGTTTTGCTGTGTCAATTGCGTTTAATGGAATTTTTTAAAACATACATTTCCAGTTGAAGTTCCTTGCGTTAAGGAACCTATCCGAGACGGTGTCAACTTATCCGAAAATGTTCAGATACCTTGATTTGTTGTTGCAATAGCTCTTTTCAGAAGGAATTACAACACAAGTCTATCCAAATCGCTTTGGATACGATCTTGAACGCGGAAATTGCATTTTGGCAGTGGCAGTCATGGAACTAGTATACCTGGACTGCTAGTCGATCGTCAATCTTATACAAAAGTTGCATTGAAGATGGTTTCACCGACAAAGGGTCAGTTTCTTCACAGCTAATCATCTTTAATCCATGATTAGTGGAGCTGGGAAATCCTCAAATGTGTTCGTTGATCAAATTTTTTCTTAAATTCAAAGTATGAGTTCCTAATCATGGATTTTACTAATCAGACAATTTTGGTTGATTAGCATTGTTTAATTAAAGCCTATGAAAGTCACATACTTAACCCACTGTGAACAAACTGTCCCTAAAAGCGACTAAAAGTACTTACTTACTTACTTACTTAGGTCCTCGGACCTATTACGTCCGTGATGTTTCCCTTACGGGACATAGGGCCTCCACTACACCTACGCGCCATCGTGTATGATTTCTTGAAATATATTTCAGCTCTCTCCAACTTTTCCCTAGTCGTGCCGATTCCTGTTCGACCGTTCTTCGCCATGTACTTCTAGGCCGGCCCACTTGTCTTCCCTCCTGTGTGAGCGGGTTCCACTACATTGCTTGAGATGCAATGCACCGATCACCTTTTCGAAGCGTATGGCCAATCCACTGCCACTTTCTTCTTCGTATAATGGAGTCTATGGGCTCCTGACCCGTTCTCGCATGAAGTTCGGCATTGGAGATACGGTTGGGCCAGAAAATCCTCAAGATGTTTCGTAGAAATCTATTAACGAAGGTTTGCAGCTTTCTAGTGACAGTGTCACCTTCGACTGTTTCCTTGGGATCTCCGAACTGCAGCTGTACGCAATCTTACGGTAGCAACCATCAGATGGTGGTCCCGGGCCATTCCCATGTCAGCACCTCTTCTGTTACGGACGTCCTTGAGACTGCTTCTAAAACGCCGGCTGATCTCGAAGTGGTCAATTTGGTTGGAAGTTGCTTGTCTATCAGTCGACACCCAACTGACTTTGTGGCACGTCTTATGCTCGAACATGGTCCCTCCAATAACAAGGCCGTTGGCGTTGCAGAAATCGACAAATCGTTCGCCATTGTCATTTCGGTTACCAACACCATGTTTTCCCATGACATGCCTTATCCCAGTGTTGTCATTGCCAACCTTGGTATTTAAGTCTCTTATCACCATAATCATATCACCTCGTGGAACGCTATCATAAGCAGTACTCAGCCGGTTATAAAAGGCCTCCTTCTCCTCGTCAGAAGAGAGCAAAGTTGGGCGTAACACTGTACGATGGTGACGCGACGTACTCTAGTCCGGAACCTGGCTTTCAGGATCCTGTCACCTAAAGGCTCCCAGGAAATTAAGCTTTTGATAGCTGTTTTGGAAAGCAGCAATCCAACGTCAGATTCCCGAGCGCTTCCAGGTGTTTTTCCGGAATAAAATAGTACAGTGTTACGGGTTGGTGACTTAAACTTCCCCGAGCCCAGCCATCTAACTTCACTTATCCCTAAGATGTCCATCCTATACCGCATGAATTCCTTCTCTAGTTGCGGGAATCTGGCATTCTGAGGACCTTCTTTTCCATCGTCAAGAAGCGTCTTCACATTCCAGAAACCAATCTTTGTCCGGGTACAATAGCCAAAAGTCGTCAACGAGTTATCATTAATTATCCAAGGCGTAGTGAGGGTAGCGGGTTGATTTCAGTTACGGAGAATGCTTACCTCCGTAACCTACCCTAGAAAGCTAGGCCTTTTCGCACTTGTAATTTTGGCCTATTTATGTATATTGGGATACACAAATAGTTGCCCGGGGACCACCATGAGGAGGTAAAACAAGCACATCATCGTGACTGATTGTTGCGCTACTGGCCCAGACCAAGTTCTGAGCAATCAATAGTTTCCCGATCAGGCACGATGCAGGTCACCTATTGTGCCGCGCCGAATGTTTCGCATTGGTTAGGGATAGCCTTTAAGGTAAAACATTCGCTATTCAAAATTTATTTGCATGCAGATAAATGGGAGTGTCCAATCCAATGGCGAATGTTTCTCCGCCGAATGTTTGGCTCTGGTTTGGAAGAGGCTTACGCGATCAATGAATACAGACGGATTTTAATTACTATTGTTAGTTTTATATTTTTATAAGATAACTAACTTGGTATACTACACAAATAGCTTAAAATATTTTGAAATGATAAACTTAAAAAAAAAGAATCCACGTCCGAAAATTCAACTAAACCTATGTTTAACTTAGACACAGCTCTAAAATGACTATAAATACGGCGCATTATTAAACCTGTTTGACAAATCTGTTCACGTTTGAATGTGTACTTTCTGTGTGACAAACACGTTCTTTGTTCACAATTTGTTTGATACTGTCGAGTGTTTGGCATCAAATAGGTGGTGCCGTGAAATAAGGTAGAAGGAAATAATGTCGAATCGACTTTATTTCCATTTAGATTGCAAATAATGTAGAATTCAACTTTCGGGTCGTGTCGCCCGCGTCGCCTGCGCTGCCCTCGCCCTCCCCCCCGACACCCGCACCGTGCCGCCCGGGCTACCCATTTCTTATTAAGTTATTCTATCTACGCACTAAAAGGAAAAAATAATTTAATAATTCCCTAAACCCTTAATCTGTTCAAATACTGTAGGGACCTGAGAAAACATCGTGCTATACTACGATCTCTTTAAAAGGATTCAACGGCATACTTTCTACGAAGCTGGCTAAGCGATGTAATTTTTTCAAATGTTTAGATGTTAAATATAAGTTCGACTTTATTACCAATTTTTTGTTTTCTTTTCTCCCATTTTTTAACAATCGACATTCATTCCCTTTTTTCGACCTTATCACTATTTTGCTATGGAAATAAAGTCGACCATGAAAAAAAGTTAAATTCGACATTATTTCCAATCTAAATGGAAATAAAGACGATTCGACCTTATTTCCTTCTACCTTATTTCACGGCACCCAAACAGGTTTGTCAAACAGGATTGGTAATGTGTACCCCGCTTTAATCCTTTACTCCTTTCTACAATCCGGAACAGAAAAACATTCCGGAAACATTACTCGGAACAGACAATCGAATTATTTGGGAGTAAGTGGAGTCAAAAAGGAGTAACTCCGAACGAACCTCCAATCGAAAACGACATCAATTTAACCTATTGTGAACAAACAGTGATTTGCCAAAAAATGCTGAAAACAATCCACCCTGATGACATGACTATATCTACATGAAATGATACGATCTACATGAATGATATGATACATGAAATATATCTTATTTATCTTCTTCTATATATAAAAATGAATTGTTGTTCGTTTTTGTTCTTACCTATATCTCAAGTTTGGCAGGTCCGAATTTGATGATTTTTTGTTGGAAAGGTATTGTTCTGTAGTAGGTTTGTACGTAAAAAAATGACTTTGTGACCGCTTACAATTTGTATGCCAAAACAAATTCAAATTAAAAAAAACAACAAAATGAACAAAAATCAAACACCATTTGTTTATATGAAGAATCAAAACGGAAATTCATATTTTATTATTGTCATTCAAAGTAAAAAATCAAACAAAACAACAATTATTTATAAAATCGAAACGAAAATTCAGTGTTTATAAATCATGAAAGCTGTTTATTATGAAAAAGGTGGATTTTATTTTTTGGATGCACCGGATGTACCGGAAGACATTTTTAATTTCACTAATTTATTTCGGTCACAAAACAAAAAAGCATTGGCCCTCGCTTCATCGTGAATTGCTGCTACCTTATTGGAAGGTGGTCGAACTGCACATTCTGCACTGTAGGCGGAATCTGGAAACGCGGCGGATCGCTTTCACTGGCGGATTTTTATTTTCTTATTGTCAAAAGCTCTTTTGCTTTCCAATTTTTGTTTGAAATCCATCATAAACTTTTCGATCACTGACGATCACAGGAGAGCGGAAGCCTATTAAAAACTAAGAAAGTAGAAATCCGCCAATATAAGCCATCCGCTGCGCTTTTCAGAATCGGCCTACAGAAGTTACCATATTGAACGTTCATATTAATGAAACACCCACATGCAACATTCCAAAGAACTCGGGAACAGCACAGGTATTACAACAATGTAAGATTATTGTGTGGGATGAATGCACGATGGCTCATAAGAAGTCATTGGAAGCTTTGAATAGAACATTGAAAGATCTTCAAAACAATCAAAATTTGTTCGGTGGGTGTCTTTATATTATTGACCGGTGATTTTTGACAAACATTGTCCGTAGTTCCACAATCAACTCCGGCGGATGAAATTAATGCATGCTCGAAATCACCTAACTTGTGGAGGTATGTCAAAACAATCAGATTGACAATAAATATGTGTGTCCAATTGCAAAACGATTAATCGGCCGTTGAGTTTTCAAAGCAGTTGTTGAATATTGGAGATGGCCCACTGATGATGGATTAATAATATTGTCTAAAAAAGAATTGATTAAAAAGTTTTTCCAAATATTGGACAGTTATACAAATATCATGCATGGTTGAGCGAACGAGCAATATTGGCAGGAAAAAATAAAGATGTTTAATAAAGAACTTTTGCTGGCGCTCACAGCCCAGGATGGGTTTCGGCCTCAACTAACAAGCCCCTCCAGCCAGCTCTGTCCCTAGCTAGCCGCTTCCAGTTGCGGACACCGATTGTTTTGATGTCGTCATCCACTTGTTTGCGCCACCTGTTACGGTTTCTTCCAATGCTTCGTAGCCCATCGGGGTTGGATTCGAAGACTCGTCGGGCAGGTGCATTGCTGTCCATACGCGCCACGTGCCCCAGCCATCTCAGCCGCTGTATTTTCAGCTATTTGACCATATTCAACGTCGCTGTATAGCCCGTATAGCTCGTCGTTGAATCTTCTCCTCCATACTCCTTCGATACACACCAGACCGAAAATCGCACGAAGAATCTTCCTCTCAAAGCACCCTAGCAGATTTTTATCCGAATCTTTCAGTGTCCATGCTTCTGACCCGTAAAGCAGGACCGGGATGATGAGGGTCTTGTATAAAGTCTCCTTGGTTCTCTGAGAGAGGGTCTTACTACTTAAATACCTTCTCAGACCGTAGAAACAGCGGTAAGCAAGAGTAATTCTTCGCTTGATCACTGCACTGATGTCATTCTGCGATGTAAAAGTGGAGCCCAGGTAGACAAAGTCCTTGATAACTTCGAAGTTATATCTGTCCATCGTGATATTTTGCCCGATTCGACTATGTTGAGATATCTCTCTCGATGACAGCATATACTTCGTCTTGTCTTCATTAACCGCCAATCCCATTCTAGCCGCCTCCGATTCAATGCTCGCAAATTCCCCTGCCACAACTCCCTTCATTCTGCTGACAGTGTCTATGTCATCGGCATACGCAAGCAATTGAACAGACTTTCGATAGAGTGTACCGCTGGTGTTGACATGTGCGTTGCGTACAATGGCTTCAAGGACGATGTTGAATAGGTTGCATGATAACGCGTCGCCTTGCCTCAATCCTTTCTCAACATCAAATAGATCGGTGGTGTTCTTACCAAATTTGATGGAGCAGCGGGATTTCTCCATCGTCATCCTGCACAGGCGGACGAGTTTGGCAGGGATGCCGAGACTCGACATGGCTCTGTATAATTCGTCCCTTTTCACGCCATCATACGCGACTTTAAAATCGATCAAAAGGTGGTGTGTATCGATCTGGAACTCTCTGGATTTTTCTAAAATCTGTCGGAGTGTGAACATTTGATCGACGGTTGACTTACCTGGCCTTAAACGACACTAATAGGGGCCGATCAGATCGTTGACAAAAGGTTTTAAGCGGTCACACAGGATAGCCGACAAGATTTTATAAGCGACGTTTAGGAGACTAATTCCTCTGTAGTTGGTACATTTCAGAACATCTCCGTTTTTATGAATGGGGCACACTTTACCGAGGTTCCATTCATCGGGCATACTTCATCCGACCAAATTTTGCAGATGACCTGGTGTATGCTCCTAGCCAATTCATCTCCCGCTGATTTAAATAGTTCGGCTTGTAAGCCATCCGCACCAGCCCGTAGAGTTCCCGGGCCACTCTCTCAGCATCTCTTGTTCGAGTCTGCAGCATTGCCTGGTAGGCCTCGTCCTTAGCTGCATGCGCTAGCCGGCGTTCTTCATCGAACCAGGGGTTTCGTTGTATTCGCCTAGTGAAACCCAGCACATCAGAGGCGGCACTTCTGATGGCTTGTTGACAGTGTTTCCACTGGTCCTCTGCACTTGATGCTGGTGGCGGACCTCCTGAAAGATTAAGAGTTACGTGGTCTGCAAAAGTTCTGGCGGTCTCTTGCGATTTAAGCTTCTCGACATCGAATCTTTTCACAGCATCTGCTCTGCGTTGTCGCGTCATGGATATCCGCATACGTAGTCTAGCTATCACCAGGTAGTGATCCGAGTCAATGTTGGCCCCTCGGCACGTTCGGACGTCCAAGATACTGGAAGCATGTCTCACGTCTATCGCAACGTGGTCAATTTGGTTGACGGTTACTTGATCACGCGACCGCCAAGTCCCCTTGTGTATATTGAGGTGTGGGAAGTAGGTGCTTGAGATGATGACATTTCGCCCCGCCGCAAAGTCTGCCAGCCTGTGTCCGTTGCCGGAAGTTTCGTCGTGTAGGCTGTGTCCTCCGACTATCGAACCAAAGATGCCCTCCTTTCCGAATCTTGCGTTGAAGTCACCAAGAATGATCTTCACGTCGTACTTCGGGCATATATTATACGTTGTCTCCAGGAGATCGTAGAATGCTTCTTTGGTTGAGTCCTCTTTCCTTTCATGGGGGGCGTGAAAACAGATCAGCGTAATGTTCTTGAATTTGCATTTGATGCGTGTTTCTTCAAGCACCCGCTGTAGTAGATGTCACACGGTTTCAGTCTCCGTATGCCCTCTCCACCCATCGCACTTCCTGGATGGCTGTTACGTCAGCTTTTAGCCTATCCAGGTTCTCCACTAATTGTTCGGCTGCACGTGTTCTGTATAAGGACAGGACGTTCCACGTGCAGATCCGAAATTCATTGTCCTTGTTTTGTTTGCTGGGGTCGTCAACTTTAAAATCATCCATATCCGAGGCTTGTTGTTGTTTCGGAACAACCTTTTCTTACGTGGTAGGGAAGTTACTCCGACGCAAAACCCCGACCCGGAGGACCAGACCCTTTGTATAACTCCAAGGGCAGGAAGCCGGATAAACCGCTCCTTATAGGCCTGAGCTACAAATATGTCGTACTAGCCCATATAAGGTGTTCACTAAGTAGTTCAACCTAACTGGAACTGTAGACGCCACCGTTGATTCCATCTGGAGAATTCGTCCGCAGCCGCCTCGATGAAAGGAGAAGTGCCTTAGTGGGAACACTCCCCCCCGCTCTCTCGTTGGCTGTCCCCAACAGCTTTCCACGGGTATTTAAACCCCGTCTCCAGCTGAGGTACTAGACACCCGATGTTCACCACTAGTTTGAGAGAAACCTGTGGACGCTTGTGTCCTCTTGAATGCACATAACTACCCTTTTGAACATCTAACGATGTTGATTGGGTATTCAAAATGAAATAATGGGTGAATTAGTATCATATAAGTCAATCGATACTATATTATATCCAACAGATTTTCTTAATTCACTATATTTACCAGAAATGCCACCCCATAATTTACGATTAAAAGTCAGTGTGCCAATCATGATGCTTCGGAATATAAATCAACAAAAACTTTGAAATGAAACGGAACTAGACTTGCTGTTAAGCGCTTAATGAATAATGTAATCGAAGCCACAATTTTAAAAGGAAAGCATAAGGGAGAAGACGTTCTTAATCGCCATTCCATATACCATTCAATTTCAAACGGCTTCAATTTCCAATTCGCCTGGCTTTTACAATGCCAGTCTTTAGAAGTGTGTGGCATAGACTTAGAATACCCCAGTATTTTCACATGGGCAGTTATATGTTGCATGCTCCAGATCCAGAGTAGGCAAACCATCAGCGTTATTTATATATTCCACAAAAAGAAAGACAAAAAATGTTGTATACCAAAAACCAAAGGGAATTACAATAGATAAACATTTAGAAGAGAACTTTGAGTTTTTATTAACGACCAGCGAAGCGGTCGCGGGCACACTAGTTTATTTTATATTAGCCGAGTTTTTTTAATACTCAATAATTACTCACTTTTAAATTTAATAAGCAAAACAAAAACAAAACAAACACTGAGTAGTCTGATTTGTTTTGCTTTGCGTTTAAAATAAAAAAGTGAGTAATTAATGAGTATTAAAAAAACACGGCTATTATTGAACTTTGTATTAATAAATATGATTTTCTATTACATTTTGAGCGCCCACAAACAAAAATATTTGAAACTTTTTATCAGCTGCCAACTTTGAATGATTTTGAATGACTTTATTTTTTTCAACTTCTTGCAATTTTACAAGAAGTACATATACCATAAGTCTGATTCTATTTAACGACGACGACAAGGACGTGCAACAATGTCGCAGAGTTTTCTTTCTTTATTTTTTTTTATTTTTAGTGACACGTTTTAACACTTCCATTGAGTAAACGTTACGCTTTTCATTTGCAGGGCTTGCAACATACTTTCCAAACGACACGTGCATACGAGTTCTTGGAATTCTTGAAAATTTGCGGTTTTATAGGTATACTGAAGAGAAGACTGAATGTGAGGAATTTAGGTGGGCGGAGTGGTAAAAGGCTGGTGGATTGGATATGTTGTCATGTGCGTTTATTTGTCTTCTTTTATGCATAAGTATGTTCTTTGTGTAATTTGACATTTTTGTTTTCTTTGAGTTGTTGCACTACAAAGTTAAAACTTTCAAGTATGAAATGTTTGTTTGAAAAGTTTGATTGTTATGGTCTAAAAAAAAATATTACCTACTTGGAAATTATAAAAATGTTTTGGACAAATAATTGTTTGTTGTTTCGTCACAATTGCAATTACAATTGAATAGTGCAAAGCTCTCATATCAACCATAGATGCATAATTATTCAAAAGTCTGTCTTAGTGAAACTGTCGGCAGCTAGCAAGGGACAAAGCTGGCTGAAAAAATATTGTTGTTTGAGTGCGCCTAATCTACACCGGACTAAAGCACCACCTTAAACACATATCTGTGTAATATCTTTATTATACTAGCTGACCCAGCGAACTTCGTTCCACGAAATTTCGTTAATATAGAAAAAATAATAATTCCAAGCTTGATGAACATAATTCGGTCAATTCAAATTCTTTATTCAAAAGTTCTATGAAATATAATGGAAATGACCAAATCACAACAATGTCGAAGTGTTTCAATCAAACCGCAATAATTCACGTGTCGGTCATGACGCTTCTTAACCGAAGTGCTTTATGGTAGAAATAATTTTTCGTTCTATTTTCGGCCGGGTACACTTACAAAGCGAGGTGCTTTTCCGATACGCGAGTACGCCAAACACAATTGACCATGTGAGAAACAATGAAATTCAAGACTGATGGATGCCACAAATATCCAGCAATTGTCCTTCCGACTTATTAATTCCTATAGCGAAAGCGAGACGCTTCATTTTCATCCATCAAGGAGCCGAACGATTTGTATAAATGTAGCTCTTCAGTGTTTTGATTTTGAATGACGAATTTAAATGATTAACACATTGTTTTTCGCAGCCACGAAACTCCAAATTATGGTCAACACATCTAACTCTGAGCGATATTCGGGAAAAAAATCGTGATTTTGGCAAACATTCGGTGGAAATTCAATCAGGCCGCTCAATCGCCAACCATTGCCTAGAGAAATCTGCAGGGAACTGGTAATTTCTTAAAGCAACTCGTGTATTCGTTTTCAATTGCAATGTTTTCACACATCTCCATTAGGCCGACACAGCGACGCGACGAACACTGGGGCACAATAGGTCTGCTTTACCGAAAACATTTTTTTTTAGTTGAAGTTCCATTAAAATTAATAGAAAAACCAAAATTGGGTTTAAGAATTATGTTTTGATGCTTATTACCGACTGCGTAAATGGTGTTTTTGTAGATATCTATTTTTGTCTGCACGTAACTCTTCAACCACTGAACCGATTTAAGCAAATGATACGGCATTGGATTCGGCTTTACGGCACGAGTAACACGGGGTACCTCAATTTTTTAAAAATCAAAATGGCGGATTTTGGGCCATTCAAAATTTTCTGAGGTACTCTACTAAAGAAATCTCAATAAAAAAAAAAATGGTGTACATATGAGCACCAAATTCTTTTTTCGCACAATACAAGAGGCATTAAACTAATTTTACAAATAAACATCTCGACATAAAAACGTCTGGAAACCTACTTTTGCTCTAACTATATGTAAAATAGGCCCTTAATTATAAATATCACATTATTTATATTCCATTTATATTGAAAAAGGAAAAATAGAACCTTAAAATATATTTAGAAATAAAGTACATACTTGAAACTATTGATTCCATATTGTTTTTTAGTTTTCACGTTATTAAAATATATATAAACAAAAGCCAACTGATAACACTACTTATTTAACGCTAGTCTTAAAAGTGAATGAAATGTGACTTACAATTTAGCCTTACGGAGTAAAAAAAATATTTAAAAATATAACTGTTTAAGCTAATGAAAGCTTAGAATGTGTGCTAACGGGAAAACCAGTTTTCATTTTCATCTCTTATAATTTTTTTTTTGAGTTTATTCCGATTTCTTCCGATATGAGTGGGCCCACTGTGCGACGCCTTCAGGCAAGTGTTCAATTCATGTGCCAGAGTTGATCTTGGAATGACAGGCAGCGTATGAAGAAAATAGCCTGGCAGCATAATACTTACGCCACTGAAACGTTTTTTTGTATCATTTAGTATATCTTTCAACGTGCGATTCAAGGCTTGCAATGCGTGTTGTTGAGACATTGTACACTCGCCCTAGATTGTACCTAATGTAACATTGCTGCAATAATTTCCCCATTGCAGACTACTTGCATCAATTCATAGAACATTTTGACTGAATACGACTCGATCGAAAACCACTTCTTGCTCCAATTCTGGATTAAATGCGAAGAAATGCACTAAAACCCGGATCTTCCAGGATTTCCATTTTTCCATAGTGTTCTTCCTTGGGCCAATACAAATCTATCAAACCCAAAATAGTGAACATCGAAAGATCCATTCTCGAAACTTGCGCCTACAGCGCCACCTGTTGAGAATTGTTCGACTTTTCCTTTTGCCTTAGCCTTCTCGTAGTAATTTCAAAGAAATCCGCAGACGGAAGTTTCCAATTCGGTCCAATTGTTTTTAAGTTTTAAGCATCAACCGCAGATAAATTAGGTTAAATTTTGTGACCTTGTGTATGATTTCTTTTCTTAAATTTCTTAACTATCTACATATACCTGTTTCATAAATGACACTACTCGGTTTTTTTATATTTATTGCTAGAGCATCTGATTGGCACTTAGTGAGGACAAGACGAAGTATATGCTGTCATCGAGAAAGGAATCTCAACATCGTCGACTGGGGCAAAATATCACGATGGACAGATATAATTTCGAAATTGTCAAGCGCTTTGTCAAGGTGTAGAGATCAAACGAAGGATTGCTCTTGCCAACCGCTGTTTCATCGGGCTAAACAGGCATTTAAGTAGTAAGGCCCTCTCATAGAGAACCAAGGAGACTTTATACAAGATCATAATCATCCCAGTCTTACGCGATGGGGCAGAAGCATGGACATTGAAAAAATGGGATGAAAGTCTGCTAGGGTGCTTTGATAGGAAGATTCTTCGTGTGATTTTCGGTCCGGTTTGTATCGAATGAGTGTGGAGGAGAAGATTCAACGATGACCTATACGGGCTATACAGAAACGTTGACCTGGTCAAAAAGCTGAAAAAACAGCGGCTGAGATGGCTGGGGTACGTGGAGCGCATGGACAGCAACGCACCTGCCCGACGAGTCTTCGAATCCAATCCCTATGGTGTACGCAGCAGAAGAAGAACCCATAACAGTTGGCGCACACAAGTGGAGAACGACCTCAACCTCCAGGGACAGAGCTGGCTGGAAGGGGTTGTCAGTTGAGGCCGTAGCCCAGCCTGGGCTGTGCGCCATCTAAAGTAAGTAAGTATGCTAGAGTATCTGGAGCGGGTAATCATATGAGTTTGACAATCTTGCATAGAATCCAATAAAGAACATTCAAGCCAACATTTCAGGGAACAGGTCGATAATATTCAAAAATGAAAGTTTCTTGAAAACCTTCGAAATGTTTCAGACCTGTCTTTATGCCTAAGTATACTTTGCGACCAAAACACTTTAGTGAAATAGCCCTCAACAAAACATCCAGTCATCTATTAAATTACTCACTCTTGCAATGCTTCATCAATAAATTGAATTAACTGTCCCTTCCCTAGCCGAACTTCACGAATGTAAAATTCTGTATCCAGCAAAAGTCTTATATCCCAATGTGCATTGATCCTTTTAAATTCTATTTTATTTTCCTAAAGTAGGTGATTTGCATTTGATTCGACAAAAAGCTCGAGCATATAGGTTGGGTTGAGACGGGAACAAAACAGCAAGGGGAGCTGTTTCCCCCGATTTGACCGGCAATAAAAAAAAAATTGACTTAAAATTCATTAAAACAAATTACTGAAACTTTTATCATTTAGTAGCCTTTGAAAGGTGCTAAAAATCACTCGTGAACTTGAGAAACTTTAGCCATTGGCTGAAAATTTTCTATGGCTGACCAGTTTTTGAACTAATTACTGACCTTTTAGATTGCATAATTTTGTTTTGCGAATATCCCATGTTCGAGGTTCTAAGATACTGGATCCTCAAATACAAATAATTGTAAACATTATAACCAAAATGTTTCAAAGAGTTTTGAAGATGTACTGCTAGTTAATCTTCTCAACATCTTAACAAGTCTAAGTTTGTAAATTCCTTTTCAATTCAAGAACTGCATAAAATCCATGCAAGTGTTACATACTGATTATCCAACGTTGGCCATACTACTTCGACAAAAACTTTTGTGATATACTGAAGTGTTCAACAAAATAGACAATAGAGAATCTCCACATCCAATCCAACTTAACATGCTTGTTCTTTGCCAGCTGCTGCTATGTGCTATACGTACAGTTGATGCTGAGGTTCAAATTAACTTTATCCATATTCAAAAGCCATAAAAGAGTAGGTTTATATCAAACAAGTCCGATCCGAACTAAGCTCGTTCAAGGATGTGTTCATAATTTAAACTTAAAACTCATTATGAATTTCTTGAAATTCGAGAATGTCCATTAGAAGAAGAACGAAGTTCTGCCATATTAGAATTTATTACTTTATAGCCAAGCAAGCTGGCAAAATGTTTATACCTACAGCACCTTTCGGAACAATGCAGCATCATCATCACAATAAGAATTAGGATTAAGGAAATGTAGAGAGAGAAAGAGGCAGGTAGAGTGAGAAATGCACTCTGCCACCACTAACTTCTCAAATGGCAATTAGTTGGGATAAGTTGAATAAGTTAAGGTGAATGAGTCGTAGCGCGTGGTTCAACAGCTAAAACTCATCCTCGGATAATGGTTTGCTATCCCGTTTGAAATTTCCGGTCTCCAAACTCAGTCCCCTTGTGAATGTGGTTCCTCTTTCAAATTAACGTGATGCAAGCAAATACTACCTACTTGTGTTGCCAACTATCTAAACTTAAATTTCGGTAAGAACAATTTTTCATTTTTTTTGAGAATGCTGTAATACCCAGTATGCAAGTGTTACGACACTACTATCTTTACTGATGGCTCAAAGAAGATAGGTGGTGTTGGTTTGAGGATTTTCTTTGAGACTTTTAAAATTTCCTTGTCCTGTCGGCTTCCTGACTTTGATATTGTTTTTCAAGCTACTGACATACAGGCAGTGTTGCCGCAAGCTGAAATGAGAAGTCGCTAGACCAACCTCCAAAAGTCGTTAGATTGGCTGAAATTTGGGGGCTAAAAAGTCGCTAGAAGTTGCTAGACAAAAAATGGTAAATAAAGCCTTAACTACATAGACCTACTTTTGTACAAAAGTAAGAAATTAAAATGCTCGCTAAAGAGAGATGCTTGCAAAAAAACATACGGAAATTGGTCTGACACATAAATTAAACCACCATGCACAATTTTTCATTGTTTTTTTTTGCAAGCAGGTGTCTTCAGAATAGATAATTATTTCTCACTTGTGTACTTTTGTACAAAGTAGGCCTACGTAGTTAAGCGTTAAATGTTAAAAAAAATTCTCGTTGAATAACTTTTTATTTTTCGTTTAAAAATTTAAAGTAAAGGCCTAACTACATAGACCTACTTTTTGCAAAAAGTGAGAAATAATTATCTATGCTGAAGACGCCTGCTTGCAAAAAAATAGTTAAAAATTGTGAATGGTTGCTTAATGTATAGGTCAGAACAATTTTCTTATGTTTTTTTGCAACCATGTTTCTTTAGCGAACATTTTAATGTCTCACTTTTGCACTTTTCGCAAAAAGTAGGTATAAGCAGTTAAGTCTTAAATTGACACAAAACTTAGGACTATAATAAATATGAAACAGATGAATTGCTTAAGGCAGACTACTGCGCTCACTCGCACTTAGATTTTGCATATGTTTTGATGTGTGTGTGAATTTCAGTATCCAATTAATGGAAATAGAAAATTTCAGGAATGAAAAATCACCAGGGCCATTTCATAAAAAAGTAGTATTTGTGTGTCGAAACTCACAAATTCTTACCTTCAAAAGTCGCTAGAAATAATCTAGCGACATAAAAATATTTTTTGTGGCGGAAGAAATTGAAATGTCGCTAGATCTAGCGACGGCAACCCTGCATACAGGGAAGCATGTAAAATGCTCAAACAAGACCCGAACTAAAACCGTAGTATAGCTTTCTTCACAGATAGTCAGGCAGCTGTTAAAGCCATTCGTTTGGCTACATCGTCCTCCGTACTGGTCGAATGCCGAGACGAGCTCATTAGCCTGTATGTTAACATGAAGGTCAATCTTATCTGGGTTCCGGGTCACTGCGGAATTGAGGGAAACGAACGGTCTGGCCAGACTAGGATCAGCCCTTCATAGCTCAGTTGCGAAAAGAGTCAACATTCCCCTTGGAGTTGTGAAGGGATATATACCTATTTTTATGTTGGCTGAGCGAATCTAACCGTAGGTGGAACAGTTTTACCAACTGCATTATATCCAGAAAAATCTGGCCCAAATATGTACAACAAATGCCGAACAACAAATCTGGTAATAGAAAAATTACCAGATATTCGTCATTAGGAGACTATGTGGATAAGCTAGGCATTTCCTACAATATTCACTGTTGTAGTTGTGGAAACTGACATGAAAAGGAAACGGTCATTCATTTCCTATGTACATGTCCTGCTCTAGCTAGAATGAGAGCACAATCCTTAGGAAGGCCAACGCTGACGACCTTAACGAACTTCCTGAGGTGAATCAGAGGTGATCAGAGACTTGATATCCTTTCTCAACGCGACAAAATGGCTTAAGAGCGAGCTTTGGAATTTCTGTACTAGGTTCTTCTTCATACATCTAGGACCACGCGCGTGGGTCTTTCAATAGAGTTCCTGTTGCAGAAGAACTGAATGACTACACGATAGGATTGTTTTTCGCTTCTGTGCTAGCCAACAAGCTGCCTGGCATGACAAAGAGGAGCTGGTTCAGGCGTGGATGACGGGTTGTTGGAGTGAGAGCCCCAGCTTCCGTCTACCATGCTTCAAACCACAACCATAACCATCACACCCGTCAACAATTAACTTAAGGCATATTTCTCGTTGACTGTGCGGATGGAGAGCCCCATCGGTCAGCGTACGTCTGCTGAGTCAGCAGACGAAGGCTCGCTGGGCCGACACGTTCGGTCATGTAACAAGATTTTTCCCTCGAGTGATCATACCGTCTGCGTCTCTGGGCCAGCCAACAAATATCCTAGTTTGGCATGTGGTGGTCATACTCAGGGGGAAGTCTTTGGTCCACGGGGGTATACACGTTAACTACATTTAATTAACCTACTTCATTCCACAGGTCTAACGAGTTATGGTATCAAAACGGCGCTTTCCAACGCTAGTTGGGTCGCCGAGTAAGGTCCTCGAGGGCGCCATTTCTACCTACCTTTGAGAAAATTTTAGGTTTTTCCGAGCTGTTGAATATCATATTTATGAAACTATAATAAAAATCATTTTCCTAACCGAAAATGATCAGCAGCTTTTGCAGCCAACTTGATTATATTCCAAAAGTATATTATTCCAAATGAACGATCTCAGTCCTTAAAGAGCTTTATTGATTAAAATTAAGTTGGCAATAGTGTGTGCACTTATTGATGTTATTCCTTTGCAAAGATCATACACCTGCAGCTTAAGCACTGCTAAAATTCAATGGCTCACATATGCATTTTACGGTAATAGTTTTCTGCGTAATTTGTCCATCTGGTGTGGTGACAAGAACTGGGGACACTCTGCAAAAACCATGCAGGCAAACAACGGTGTTTTTGTTTTTACCATAAACGAGTAGATACATGGGTAGGGTACAGATGATACGGAACTGGAGGCTAGCACGGAACAATAACGCACGTCCTCCTGCCGAATGTGAACGGTACGCTGCTATTAAGGACGAGGTCCGCATACAACGGATACAGTATTTTGCTGCTTCTGATGCTTTGGCATATACGATAGGTACACAACTTTGGTGCCATTCAAATCACAAAATTTTCGCGTGTGTTTGAAAATTAATAGCACTCAGGGAGGCACTATTCGCGTATGCAAAAAGAAAAGGATGAAGCATCTACTTCTACATATCCATATAGGGACGATGAGCGGAGAAAGGCAGGATCAGATGTGTGTTTTTTGCTCGCACGAAACTTAAAGCAATTACAATAATAGCGGCCAAGCTATTTGGTGGAACTAAAAACAAAGCAAAATTGAAAGGATTTACGAGGTGGTTTCATGGAGTTTCTCCAAGGATATGGCCATTTTTTGTTTGTTTTTTTTTTTTTTTTTTTTAGAAAGACAACTTGCCACAACGATGGCGACGAACGGAAACACAAATAACCCATTTTCGGCAATTTGGTTCGGATGATGCGGTTTTCTCGTAGATAGTATCTGCACTCGATTTCTCACTAAATCCCGCGACCAACTCATTCTATATGGGATGCGACGATGGGTTTTTATTGGTTTCGGTTCGAAAGAAGTCATGTGAACGCTGTTTTTTGACAAATGTTGCCTTTTAGTCCCACTTCAGGAAATATATTATTCACCCATCGTGTTGCAACTACTGGAAAAAGCTTATTTCGAAAAATCAAAAGACCACAAAGTGTGACAAATTGCAATTTTAGGTACGTGTTAGAAATTATGAAGACTTAATTTGAATGATGATATTGCACTTTGGCTTCTCGATTCATGTGCGTGATTGTGTGGAAATGTTGTTTTCGTAGCGTTAAGCACAAGATCATGTACATACAAGATTCTTGTATGTGAGCTTGTGTAACACATTATTTGAAACAAAATCTGACAAAATATTAAGTTCCACATAAAATTCCTAAGGCCAGTTTTTCATTGTGGGGATAAAGTTAAACCGAAGTTGCTCTACGAGTTCTGTATCCACTCTATATAGTCTTAGTGAGACTTCTATTTGATTTTTACACCTGCTTTATTTTAACCTTCACACCCTTTAGACAAATTAAAAAAAAATAAAAAACAAAAAAATCACGGAAACGTTGATTTATTCAGCATTCGGGGTGGCTTTAGGGGCTAAAGCGCCCCCCCACAACCAATTTCTAAAAGTAATTGAAATAAAAACAGCAAATTATGTACAACGTGTAGAGTTTTATATTAGTCTCAAATATTGCTAAGATGTTAAATTTGATGGGAATCGGACTAAATATCGAGCTTGATGAGGCTGAACAATTTACATGTTATGTAATTTTTTTCTAAGTCCCAAAATAATTTGGTTGGGGCTAAAGTCTTAAGGGAATTGGTGAAAATTCAAGTTCGGGGCAACGAGTATAATACACATGTTTAATGCAAAGACAATTAGGCCCGTTTGCTGATATGAAACATAAATATTTAAGTTCAATATAAGCGCTTATGTTCTAGCATAAACTGTCACATAAAGTTCTTATGTAAAACTTAAATGCTTAAGTTTCAAATGGGCCTTATTCTCTTAAAACAAAACCCAGAAAATTGGAACAAAAAACCCAGCTCAGGACCAGCGCTGTCACTAAAAAAAAATCTTAGTGCCACCAATTATTTTTTTGAGTGCCAAAAAGTGCAACTTAGTGCCAAAGTAAAAAAAATCGCATATTATAACAAAAACAATAAATATTCTTTGCTTACATATTTCACTATTAACAAAATGAAAAAAAAAACAATAGCGAAATTCATTTGCATATTTTATATAAGATATTTATGATATCATATAATTATATATAATGTTTTTGTTTTACTGAACTCTTCTTATTACCTATTTATTTGTATTCTTTGTCTTGCTTTCTTCAGTTCATTTAAAATAAAAATTCTATTCAGTTAATTTTAACCAATATATTTCAAGGATAATCCTCATCGTCAGGGTCTATAAATAAACATAAATTAGCATTTTAATGAAATAAATACATTAAATAAGTATATTACATATATTACCTAAGATATTATTCATTTAAATATAAAACAAACAATATAACAAAAATTGACTAAAATGAAAATAATTTACACAATTGAAAATTTTTCCTGATGTCAAAATCACAATCACGCGTTAGGTCGCTCTGACTTTGACAGGCTTTTTACCGACTTTACGATATTATGTGTCATTAAGCGCGACCCTAAAATTTGCAAAACAGAATGTCGCGTCAGGCTTTGGGCTTTGACAAGATAGGAATTTGACAGAATAAAAGATCTGTTTCTTTAAATTAATTTCTCATAATTTCCTTGCGGAAAATGGAGAAGCAAGAGTGTCTCTGTTTTTATTTTATTTTTTGGTGTGTAGAAATTTGTCAAATGTTTGACAAGAATAATGCAGGGCCAAACAGGAAAAGCCAAACAAAGATCAACAACTCCATGAAACGTAAGAACTGTTGTTGTGAAATAGAATCATGAATGGATCGATGTTCATGAGTATGTTTTTACACTTTTCCGGCGAAATCGTCGCCCACTACTTAAACATCACAAGACCAGCAAATCATTCCATATATAACGTGGAACACATTACTGAAGTGATCTGTTTATGGAAATTGTACACTTGTTCTATTTTTCGTGGGGAAAGACACCATTTTTATAAACAAATTTCAGTTATACCTACAAAAAAAATATTAAACCAAAAAAAATTCAAGCGGTCCTCCATCTTAGTACTAACTCACCCGACGATGCTTGATTTCGGTGATCGGTCGAGAACTGAATAGCATGAATGAATAGACAGAAATGAAGAAAAATCCCAACTTTGGTCGCTAACTTCTACTATTTCGCGGAGTTGAGAAAATCCAAAGTTGATCAACTCTAGAGTTGAAAATAAAAAGTTGAAAACGTCAACTTTGAGTGAATAAAAACTATTTCTCAAGGTATGTATTGCAAGTAAATCAAATAGTGTCTTTTAATTTCTATTAAGAAAACCTACATTGAAAAATAAAAATACCCTGGCATCAGAGAATTTACTCTCCGGAACCTAAATTCATACTAAATCGAACACATCCAAGGAGGGTAGGTACTGACAAAACAGCTGTGTAGAATCAAACATTTTTTTTTCTTTTGAAATGAAACAAAATATGAAAAGATTTCAAAGGAAATTAGGCGTGTACCACAAACTGAGCGCTCATTGAGCGCTCAATGTCAGATTAACGGAGGCAGAATCATTTGGTGGGACAACATTCTCCGCTCTCTTTAAAAAAAAACATGTGTTATTATTCTCATATACAAGTTTGGAAATAAGATTTCAACTTTTCTTTAAATATTTAATTGTTAAAGCAAAAAATTTATTGAAATTAATGAAAATGATTATAGCTTATTCAATTATTTTAAGTTTTCACCAACATTCCATCTTTATTTTGTATTTGCACATCCTCAAAAAATTATAACTTAGTTGTCAAACCAACAGCTGTTTCAACTGAGAAATAATATGTATTTTGATTCAATCAATACGAAGTACTCGATATTGAACCACAATAAAAAAAAACTCATATTAACTAGATAATTTCACTGCTGCTGTTTTTGCATTTATTAATCGAGTCACTCAGATAAATAAAATATTTAGTTTTTTATTGATACAAATTATTGATAGAGTTTTTTTTAAATAAGAAATGCTAAATTGAATAAAAACTTTCGCACCAAAATTAAATCTAACCACAACAAAAATAAAATGAGAATTGTGAACTGTCAAAGCGAAGCCAGAATAGAAAATAGATCTATTCGGGCGTTGGAGCTCGCGCTTACGATATTTACGACCTGAAGCGACGCAAGGCCTTTTGGTTTGTTTAAAATATTTGTGTAAAATATTAAGATATAATATTAATTTTGATTTTGATTGATAATCACATTTGATGGCCTATTAGCATTAACAATTAAATTATAGTATGTATTAGACTAATCTTTTGTATTCATTTTATAATTACATACATATTGCTCGTGTTTAATAATTTGATTTACTTCATGAACTTGTAATTTTAATTTATGTTTTCCAAATTTTAAAATGTTTGCCCCTTCAAAGTTAAAAGAATGTCCGTTTTGTTTAACATGTTCAGCTAATGCTGTTAGATTTGTACTACAAAAACCATCAAGAACTTTTTTGCATTCATTTTTATGTTGATTAATACATCCTCGTTTTTGAATTGTTTCTCCTATGTATATTTTTGCGCAATCATTAGGGCCCAGTTATAGCTATCATTGGAAACGATCATTGAAAATATTAATTGCCAATTTTGAGAGATTTAGAAGTTAAAACAAATGATTATTGTGATGCCAAAGTAAAGCTAATTGACTTAATAATTATTTTTAGGCAAAACGAAATACAATTTGACACAACTTTTCTCATAAAATGACTTTTAATTTTTCAATGATGAACTACCTTACCAATGATCATTGAAATAATTATAAGTTAGGGCCCAGTTATAGCTATCATTGAAAACAATCATTGAAAATATTAATTGTCAATTTTGAGAGATTTTGAAGAAAAAATAAATGATTATTTTGATGCCAAAGTAAAGCTAATTGACTTAATAATTGTATCCAGGTAAAACAAAATTCGATTTTGCACAATTTTTCTCATAAAATGACTTTTAATTTTTCAATGATGAACTACTTTACCATTGATCATTGAAAAAATTAAAAGTTACGTTATGGGGAAGATATGGGTCTAAATTAATTTAAATTTGAAGTCTAAGCTATATTTCTGCATTAAAATAATCAATGATTAAACTTTCGAAGGGTCTCAAAATCAACAATTAACTTTTTCAATGATGGGTTCCAATGATATCTATAACTGGCACCTTATATGGAATAGAATATACTAGTCCACTATTATTTGATTTTTCAATTGTAGACTTTGTATTGGCGAAATAATGAGACACTTCGCTGGCTCAATACTTTTATGTTCTGTCATATAAAATTCAAAAATAGATTTTTTTTATATCAAAGTGTTCGTCTTTTTGTCGACTTTAAAAAAATGTATCATTAATTTTTTTTCTTCAACAAATGGCCGTTTTATAGCCCTAACAAACATAAACTTTCCAAAGATTCTTAGTTATGCTCAGTACTTAAACGTTCATTTACACCATAAAATAAATTAAATCAATAAGTAAAGTATCATACAGTATTGGCAAATGGGAAAATCTGTGTTGAGATACTTTAATCTAGAATTTTGTAGTTTATATGTAATTTTTGAGCATAAATAATAGTTTGTTACGGTCTAACAATCGGAGTAACCAGTTTTTGTAATTTTACTGCATATTTTATTCCATTTTTCTCCAATTATCCATTGCATTCCATATATCTCCCTCAGTGCTATAATGCTCTTTGTCTAACATAGAACAAAAAACTAACAAAAAACTCAAAAAAGTTAGAAAAATGATCTATGTTAAAATTGAAAAGTGTTAATTAAATCGGTGTTGAATACAGAAAAATTAAATTTGGTCCTTAATTTAATGAAGTAACTTATTCGTTTTAATATTTTACTACTTTTATTAATAAATCATGATATTTTGACCCAAAATCAGTTACGTAAAACTTTTCAAGCGATTATCTTAGAATAATGAAAACCTAACATAGAACATTAAAGTATTGAGCCAGCGACTTGTTTAGTTGGTTTCATAGCAGCTTTTATCTCAGGAACAAAATATTCGCATTTCTTCGCTAAGGACTCACTTAGTCCAGGTATATATGTTAAAGGTGAGTAAATTTTATTATTTGTAATATTAGTTTCTTCTTGTGTTGATGATAGGAATTGGTAGCTTCTTCTATCATAATTGTGAGGTGCCTTTATTCGTGCATTACTATTTTCATTATGAACAGATTTAAATAAACTATTAATCACATGATTCGGATAATTATATTTAGTCAAAATGTTTTTTATCCTATTAATATCACTTTCCCAATAAATCCTATGACTAAAAGTTAATAGTTTTCGTATAAAACTTTTGACCGTGTTATATTACATTTTGTTAGGGTGAGCCGAATAATAATTTAATAATCTTTTGGATGCTATAGGTTTATGGAACCAATTAGTAATAATAGGTATCAAAGGGCACGGTAGTGCCCAGGCAAGTTCTGCACTACACCCTTTTTACAGGATCAAAATCAGGCGATTTCTGACCCCCCTTTAACTTATGTACCAATGAAGTCAGAAACTTAAAATTGGCAGTATTGTGCAAGCTTATCAGGTTCAGGTAACTCACCAAGCTTAAATTTTTTAGCATAAGTGGTTCCAGAGATAAAAGACTGCAAAAATTGCGAAAACCGTAACAGACTGACTGGACTCACTGACTGCCCATCAAAATTATGGAACACTTCCCAAAATCGTAGAATCATTTAAATTCAAACAACAAATCGAAAATTTAAGATTTTTCATTCAGGGGGCGTGGTACCCGCCCATTTTCACAGAATTGATAACATTAATATGGAGCACCTCTGACTGTTGAACACTGATGACATTTGGTTGACTGGTAGATCATGTGATCAATACAAAAGAGTTATTGGAGAATTTGAAATTAGCCATTGAGGGGAATTGCACCCGCCCATATTTTCAGAATTGATATCAATTATGTGGAGCACTTCTGACCGTCGTAAAATGATGAAAATTGGTAGAGCGATACGACTTGACGACATGCAGGAAAGGGGAAAATTAAAAATTTGAGATTTTACATTCAGTGGGCGTGGCAACCACCTATTTTCGAAGAATTAATATATTTAATAGAGAGCACTTCTGCTTGGTGCAGAATTATGAAATTTTATAGAGCAGTTGGTTTTGAGGTCTACCTACGTATACAAAGAAAAAAATTGAAATTATGAAATTTTTCATGCAGGGGCATGGCATCTTCACATTAAATACTTAATTTTTCTTATGAGGCTTTCTGTGGCCTTTTATTCCACCCACTCTTCCTGATAAAAAAAATCGTTGCAAAAAGAAGTGAAATATACCAAAAACATAAATGTTAAAAAAGAAGCCAAGTTCTTCTATAGGTAGGTATACAAAAACTCTGCGTATCAAGTCAGCCGTAAAAAGTAGTGAGGTCTGAAGTGCGCCAAGTTTTAAGTTTGTTTATGTTAAATATTAAATATTTTAAGTAGTGTAATATCGAAACTCCTCAAGATTATGTATTCGTTTTTTACTAATTTCTTTTTGAAATTCAATTCTGTTTAAATTTTAAGTTTCTGTTCTACTTGATGCATCATGCAACATTCAAAGTTGATGGATGGAATTTAATAGAAGTAGTGACAGTGACAATGGCATACACAAGTCTGTCATTAATTTTTGTTTGCATCCAACAGTGACAGTGGCATACAAAAACTTTCGCTAGGTATCCTAGGCATCCAACACAATGTTCACTTTAGTAGATTTTTGTGGGGCTTACAAAAAAGAGTAACAAGTGTGGGAATGTTTGTAAATTGTATAAGAAAAATTAATTTTTACTGTTTTTTAATGAATTTTGTTTGATATGTTTATTTAAAAAAAAAGAGTGCCAAATTTTAAACTTTGAGTGCCAATGGGTGAAATTTTGAGAGCCAATGGGTGCCAAAGTGCCAAACTCATTTGAAAGTCTCAATTTGGCACTAAAGTGCCACTTTCGGCAGCGCTGCTCAGGACTAAGGCCTCAAGATTTGGACAAAAAACGTGGTCGGGGTTACTTAACCAATTCACTTAAATGTTAAGTTATTCCAGAGAGCTGTCAAAGTCCTAAGGGATAAAGCTTGAACAGATAGTTGAAAAACCGGTATCGGGGCTGAGTAATTAACCATGTCAAACGCAACAACAATTTACCCTAAAAGCCGAGCCTACTAAACAAAAAAAAAAAATGCATGTGAGACTAAAACCCGATTAGAATTTGAGAAAATGAGGTGAAAATTTTAGTATAATTGTTTAATACAACAGGTATGGTTTCTTACGGCCAGCCAGGGCCTTGAGAATATTGGGGCTTATATTTACAAGGTCGAAGTCAATTAAACAAACAAAACATTTTTGGACAAAGCAATTACATACAAGATCTCTAGTCATAGAGCCAAATCCCACAATCGTGAGTTTCATCTGTGCATTTAGAAAATCATGCAGAAGCAAATGACTATTTGCAATTCCTGTAGACTCTAGAGTGACGTGAAAACTTATCGGAAAATTTTTTTGAGCAGGAATATAAAGTGTATACAGTAGTTATACGAAAATTCACGTGGGCAAAACTAGGCGTAAGCCATTTTTTAAAGCAGCTTTGTCTTATGTCCGGCTAAAAGTCTTGGAGTTTTGATATTTTATTTTTCAATCGGCAAATTATTGTTTTTTCTAGTGACAGTTCGAAGGAGAAAGAGAACTACAACACAACTAGTTGATTTGGCTAGTTCACGAAAATCAGGTCAAAACACATATGAGCTTTTGCCAGTGAGACCTCTTAGATATCATTTTTATTTTTGTCTCAAATTGGATCTCCAAGCCCCCCCCCCCCCACAGCCAAATCTCACATCCCCATTTTAACTCACTAAATGTATAGGTATGGATTCGTAAAAACAAATCCAACGTGAAATTTTAATCATACTTGCTAATTTGATGATAATGAAGACGAGAAAAGTGGATTTCAAATAGTTCATCTTGATAAACTTCCGCCTCCCTTTTCTCCTTCCCCTTTAAATGCCCAAAGGGAGTTTTGGTGGACTTTGGATATTTTGTAGGGGATGAAATTCTGCGTCCATACCAACAACCAAATTTCATGAATTAATTTTTTCCCGGTCAGATCCTAGCTTTCTTGGACTAATTGTGTCTTTCAGTCTCTATGTCTGTTTTCGCACCTCGGGTGTAGGTGCAAGAACAGACATAAACGGCTTAATGAATTTTCTTTAAAATCGATTCCTACTGTTTCTGAAGAAATATGCCAACACGTTTTTTTTTAATTTTTAAAATAACGATTCCTGCCACACAATTTTTGGAAATTTTTTTCGAAATTTTGTTTGGGTTGTGTTTAACTACATGTTAACACAATTCCTTAAAATTAAAAATTATCTTAAAAGTTCATACATTTGTTGCTGTTTATTCTTCTGCTAATTAGCTTATTCTTTGATTGGTGATTGAAAAATTGGCTAAATCAATAATCATCAATCATAGTTTTTTTTTAGTGCTCTGCATTGTTTCACAGTGAAAGTCTTTTTAGTGAATTTTCAACCATTGGAAAAGAATATGAAGCCACAAGCACTTACATCATAATACATATAACAAATTTACCATGTCAATCGTATGTTTTAATGTGACAATTCCTTTGACCATATTGACATCAGCTTAGGGTTTGACTACTCGTAGAAATTAAAGTCGTAAATGACAACTTTTACAAAAATAAAAACAGAAATATCAGTATGACTATCATTTTTCTTTACCTCAAAATGTTCAACTGATGACAAAACGAACAATTTTCCACAAACCACTTTGTAAAACTTTCAAATACTACTTGGTCTCTTTTAAACTCACCGCACCCTTTATTTATTTCTTCACAGCAGAAAACCCGAATTCTTAAATAAACGATTTTATTTTATTGACATCAATTTGCTTGTCACCATTAAAAAGCATAAATTTTCCATTTTGCCTTTTTTCTTAAACTGAAAACAAAAATAAATATCTTTTTCGTTGACATTATCAATAGCAACTTCGTTGTCAATCCAATGATTTATCAAAGTTTTATTCGTTAAAAGTGTGAAAAAAAACACAACGAAAAAATAAAATAAAATCAAAAAAATATATTATGATCTATGTATATGTTAGCTGGGAAAAAACTGCTTTTTTGTAGACCGAACACAGAAACCCCTCGATAAAAATCACATACTTAATTCACGCATCTAAAATAACAGCTCCCCAATTCCCATGATGACATCTGTCTAGAGCGTATATCCTTTAGAGAAAAAAAAAAAAAACAAACCATACCGCCCACCATCGCTGCTGCTGCCATTGCCACAAGGATACAATGCCATACCGCACGCTTACGCATTTCCACAGTCGAGTCGGCATAATAGCCGTCTTTGTCGTCGTAGTGGTTGCCGCCAAAATGAACACACACATATGTAATGTGTTATCGTTTTTCCACTTTTCAGGGTCATAAATCAACACGTGATATGAAAACCTAATGAAAAACTGAGTCACAAATAAATAAAAAAAAAAAGAAAACAACCCGCATATAAAACTGACACATATTGAGATTTTCCCTCATTCTTTAAACTCAAACCCCCGATGTTCTTTTTAACTTTATGCACAGGCGAGGCGTTGGTCGCTCGGGTTTTTAACTTAGTATATCATCTTGGTGGTGCGGGAACGAATTCGCGTAGCTAAGGGCTGCACTTGGAAAAATATGTTTATAAGGCGCAGTTTGCAAAACACGAAATCAATAATAAAAACTAGCGTGTTCAGAATCAGTGTTCGTTGACAAAAGTTAGCATATAACTTATTAGCCAAATTACAAACTTCCCAGTTATTTTTGCATTTACCTACAAGTATTTTAAAGCCACAAACCAACTTCGTTTGCCTTCTTTCGGGCTTAAGCTCCAAACTGCGTTTCGTAGAATTTTTTGGTAGGGCGTATTTTTTGTTCTAGGGACAAAGGGACACGAGCAATTTTGTATGAACCCTGTGCCCATTTTTCAACTTTAATGTTATTTGAAAGCTTATGATGTGGGCTCCGCGAAATTAGGCCCCAGGAAATAAGGCCCCAAAAAGAAAAAATGAAATAAGGCCCCAAATTGGGGTATTTTTTCATAATGAAATTATGCCCCAATGAAATAATGCCCCACTGAAATGAAAAAATGGCCCAAAAATAAATGAAATAAAGCCCCAAATTGTTTTGATTTCTTTTGGAAAAATGAAATAAAACCCCAATTTTTCTTTTTCATATTGAACTTTATTATATAAAATGAAATAACACCCCAAACTGTTAAACAAATACTTGAATTGTATTTCGTGATTTTTTGCAGCTTTTCTGTTACTCCTTGATGGTCTGCAGCACAATATTTAAATTTAAAAGCATTAGTAAGTAACAGAATAGCTGCAAAAATTCGCCCGATTTTTTGCAGCTATTCTGTTATTTTCTGATGGTTTGCAGCACGATATTTACTTTTAAGTAATTAAGTAAGTAACATTAGTAACAGAATTGCTGCAAGAAATCGCGCGATACAGACCAAGTATTTGTTTAACAGTTTGCGGTACTTTACCAGCTCTGGGTCGCCGATAAGCGAATTTTCACTAATTTTTTTGTGAAAGACAATGTTATTTAGCATTTTCATGTAAATTATGAAAACTGAAATAAGGCCCCAAATTGTTTTTTAAAATAAAATGAAATTAAGCCCCAAAGCTAGTGTTGGGGTCTTATTTCATTGGGGCCTTTTTTCATTATGAAATTATGCGCCAAAAAAAAAAATGAAACAAGGCCCAAAAAAATGAAATAGCACCCCAAAATTTTTTGTGTGCTTTTTTTTTGGGCCTTATTTTATTTTGTTTGGGGCCTTATTTCCTTGGGCCTAATTTCGCGGAGCCTATGATGTGTACTTTATTTCATTATATGGCAGCTAAGTGTAATCCTGCGTGAAAATTGTAATTTGGTGCATTTTATAAAAAAAGCATTACTGGCATGAAAGTGTTTTACTTTACTTTTTTTTTTTTTAATTAACTCCCCATTGGAAGTTATTGTAATTGGTGCGATTTTTCGAATTGAAAATTTTGACATATATTCATGTTTGAGCTCTCTAGAATCAGAATTCTTCGATTTAACCCTAGAAAGATAACCTACGTCAAATCAACGTAACAATTACATGTAACTCTTATGGGACATAAAATAGGGTTATCTTTCTAGGGTTAAGCAAAATGTCTGTATGTGTTTATGTACGTACGTTCAGGGTACTTTTTTCCTCAACCATATCTCGAAAACGAATATATATTTAGATATCGACTTCGGATGAATTTAATTTTACGACGACATTGTTCGATAACATGCTAAAAAGGTTTTTTAACAAATTCATTAAACCGTTTTCTTACTACAGCAATTTAAAAAACAGCTGTAAAATGGCATTCTTCAATTCTTCAAAAATATCTCGAGAACGAAAAAATATATCAACTTCAGATAAATTGTATTCTATACATAATCGGTTTATAAAGAATTGGTAAGAATAAAAAAAATCTAACGGACACTTTTTTTCTAAACTAAGAAAATCAATTGAAAAATAATTTTCGTCTCAAATATTTCAAAAACAAATAATGCATCCAACCCCAGTCTATTTTTATTTTTCTTTATAAAATGACGTAGTTAATAACCTAGTAATGTTTTCAAAAAAATCAATTGACAGTTTTTTCTTAGAGCAAACAAAAAAACTACTAAAAGCTCTAATAAACTGTTTTTTTTTTTTTAACTCAAAACTCTTGAGAACAAACAACAATATCGACTTCAAAAAATATAAACCAAATATCATCTATACCTATGTTTTGTAAATTTGAGATTTTTTGATTTTTAAAAGCACCCTTTAGAAAGATTAAAATCAAAATGTTGCCAAAAACGACTTTTTAAAAATGTATTAATTCGAAAAATAATAATTAATTCCTCGATACCGAGAGGAGTTAAGAAAAACAGTAATATATAGTCCGGTCAGGAAACTAAAACCCGTGTGTTTTTTTTTTTTTTTTTTGGGGTGGGGGGGGGGTAATTTTTTTATGATGGTAATTTATTTATGACATGATTTATGAAATTTAGCCGGGGAGTCATTTCTGAAATTTTGGCGTTTAGGCGCAATTTTGAAAATGGCGCCCAACGTTCCTAATATGAGAAAACTGTCAAACTACTTAGACAATTTAGTTTGTGTTTAAGGTGTCGTTGTGTTGGTCTAACAAAAAGACCATGACCCCACCCCCTATTCCACCCAACCATACCCCCCCACCCATACAAAAATTAAAAGATGTATTTTTAAATTGTTTTATTTTAAGCAGTTATAGCTTCATAACTGACTGATTATCCAATAATAATGAGATTGACATACTTTTTTATGCTGAATTACTGTAACGACATCAATGTTATAGATAAAGCTACGTTACATATCTTGTAATCAGTCATTAAACTCATCTTCTCTGTCGCTATCTTCAATGGCTGTATCATAGAGAACCCCATTTAATTCTTCCTCGGCTTCGACGAAAGATTCCTCTTCAAGGGTTTCAATGGATTGAGGCAATTGGATTACACCTAGAAGTGAGGGTGTGGTGTGGGTAATAATTTCCCATCCGAAGTCAGTTGGAAGTAGGCATTTTAAAAGTCTTGCGTTCTTATATTCATAAGCCTGCAAGTGGCTTCGGACACATACTTGGAACCCTAAACTATCGTAAAGTATCGTTATAGTATTTATTTTATTTTTTGTAGTCACTTTTGTAGCGGTTTTTCAAAGAGCAAACATTGTATGAAAAATGCTTTATTAAAATAATTATTTAATGGGCGGGGTGCGGGTCATGGTCTTTTTGTCATACCAACACAACGACACATTAAACACAAACAAAATTGCCTAAGTAGTTTGACAGTTTTCTCATATTAGGAACGTTGGGCGCCATTTTCAAAATTGCGGCTTAACGCCAAAATTTCAGAAATGACTCCCAGGCTAAATTTCACCTAAATCATGTCATAAATAAATTTCAATCATAAACAAAAACTTCCCCCCAAAAAACGCACCGGTTTCGGTTTCAATTCGTTTGATGTGTACTTGATAATAAGGAGACCAGACCTGAGACGAATATTCAATGAGTGGCCTAACAAAAGTTATATACAGGGATTTGGTGACATAAGGATGGGCAAATTCTTTAGACCAGCGCTTAATAAAACCAAGCGTAGAGTTAGATTTGTTGATGATACTATCAATGTGCGCACGGAAATTAAGCTGGGAGTCACATATAAGACCTAAATCACGGATTGAGGTGACTAGTAATGGGTTCATTATTCACAATATATATTCTCTGACAGGAGAGTGTGCGCTTTCGGGAATAAGTTATGGCTTGGCATTTCTTAATGTTGAGTTCCAGAAGGTTTTTTGGCACCAAATAAAGAATTTGTCCAAGTCGATTTGCAGTGATTGGGCATCTGCGGATTTGGAGATTTGTTTATAAATTCTCATATCGTCTGAATATATAAGATCAGAACTAGAAAAAATTTTGTCAACATCATTTGTAGTTAAAACGAAGATAAGAGGTCCAAGGTGACTTCCTTGGGGAACACCAGATGTTGCACAAATCGAGTTCGATACACAAGATCTGAAAATAACCCTATACTGTCGATTGACTAAATAAGAATTAATCCATGAAACTATCAAAGGTGGGAAACCGAGCTTTTTAAGCTTGAACAAGATAATATTATGAAATATTTTGTCGGAAGCTTTGCTTAAATCGGTAGCAATAGCATCGACTTCTTTACCTTCTTCCAATGCATAAAGTGTACTAGAAACGAATTCAGTTAGGTTGGTTGTAGTGGACATACCCTACAAAAATCCATGTTGCTTAGGCGAGAACATTGGTTTACAAAAGAAGAAAATGGTATCGTAGACAATACTCTCAAGTTTTGGGATGCATGACAGTTTTGTTATAGGTCTATAGTTAGTAATGTCATTTTTAGTTCCCTTTTTGTGAATCGGTATAATAAAAGAATCTTTCCAAAGCGTAGGGAAAACTCCAGTTGCAGTAGACAATTGAAAAAGGGCAGTGTGAAGCTGGGTTAAGTTGTCAATACATTTCTTTAATACAATAGTAGGAATTCCATCGGGACCCGAAGAATAATCATCTTTAAGCATATTTATCTTATTAATGACTGAGGATGTATCAATTATGATGGAAGTTAATGAAGTTTGTGTGCAGCCATTCATGTAGCTAAAATAACTTAAATCTGCCTCAGTATTGTCGCAAGAAAAGACTGTACCAAAAAATTCAGCAAAAAGATTGGATATAGTTGAAGGATCAGCAGACGAATTATCACCCAATTTTAAAACTGACGGGTAACCATCGAGCTTTCTTTTGCTATTAAATTGGAAAAACAATTTTGGGTTACATATCAGATCAGTTTGCATTTTAGAAATGTAATTTGAGTATAAAGATTCACATAAACAGGAGAAATTTTCATAAGATAAGGTGTAGTTAGAGAAATCAAAGCTAGATTTTGATTTAAGAATAATAAATTGAAAATTAAAAAAGTTCAATACTTTTGGTTTTGAGTGTATAATTATGTACGCGAACCGATGCATGAGATTATGGTTTAGATATTTGCTAATGTAGGATCCAATCTATTAGCCGAAATTCGGAGTTATGTTGACAGTTGCAATTGTGATCATTCTTGATGATGACGTTGGAGATAGCAGATGACAGTATGTAAATAATAATAAACAAAAAACAAAGTCCAAGAGAATTTATGCGGTAGTACCTAAATAGTAGAACTGCTTGGCAGAACACTACTAAAAGAGAACTCACCCAGAAGGCAAAATTGAAGGCAATTATAATTATATAATTGTTGTTTGTTGATGGTAATAGGTCACTGAATCAAAAGCGAAAATTTCTCGAATTATTACGATACGATATTCCACAGCTTAAGCAAGATGTAATGCACGATGTATAGGCATAAAATAAATAGGGAAAATCCTTTAATTTGTGTAGTAATAAATGTTCATGCTTCTTTTGGCAGAACATGTACAAACAAAATTTTCACTCACCACGGTAGATGAGGCAGATTATGTAGGAGTAATAGCAATTTCTTTAACGAGTGAGCGAGATGTATCAATGTTTACAAAACTTTTATCACTCAATTAATTGCGATAATTTAGTGCTTTAGTTTGTAAAACTTTCAATTATATAACCAAAATAATTATGCCTAATAGAAACACTCGCGTGAGAAGTATAATATTAAATACAAATGATAAAATTATTTGAAAGAATAATTTGGGCTTTAAATTCTTAAGTAAAATCAATATTAATCGGAGGGAATAAAATTACACAGCCAATAGATCGGAGCCAGGGTTCGGCTAAGGGGCTTTTTCTAATAACATAGGCCATGGTAATAGCAAAGGCAGTATCTTCACGATACTGGTGTGGGCAGGCCAGACCTTCGTCAATACCATCAGACGAACGTTTAAAGTTCAGTGTGACGGTATCTGGAGGAGGAAAAAGTGAGGTGCTTTAGGTAAAGTTTTTATGGTATAGGGTTTAGATAAGGGTAAGATTAGGGTTTATAAATTTTTGTTACAATTTTTTTTTTTTTGTTTTTGTTTGTTTTACTTAATTTTTCTTATAAATTTTAAGTACTTTTTTTACTTATTTTTTTTTTATTTATTTTCTTTATATTTGAATTTAGGTGAAGTGTTTGGTGATGTGTTTTATTAATTTTCTTATAGTTTAGTTAGGTTAGTTTTTTTAAATAAAGAATTTTTCTTTATATTTTGTTCTACTTGATCCGAAGCACCAAGCTAACTTTTCTCTTAGATATCGTCAAGGTCCCTAGATTTGTGGCAATCTAAGTAACATCAGTAAAATCAGATACCTTTAGGCACGATAAATAAATGTTTAGTCGAGCAGGAGGTACCTTGAGAAGTGGCAAGAACCGACCCAAACGACGAGCTAGGTCGAATGAAAAACAAGCGTGCCGTAGCCACTTCTAGGGTATCAAAGAAGTCCTCTGGGAATCCTAGCTCCTACATATGTATGTATATGGTTTTCAAGGGCAACAATGGGAAGTTATTAGTGTGGGTCGCGGTGCAGGGGAATTATTCCACGGGAATCTGCTCCACATGGGAATTTATTTCACTTTTAATGGGAATCTGCTCCACTTTTCAACGTGGAATTGATTCCCACCGGAGGGCGAGATTATAATTCACCTTAAATTTTGTGGAATTGTTTCTCACCTAAAACCGTGCGAATATTTAATATTTTTTGCATAATACTCCTTTGCTCCACTAAGGGTATGGTCAGTTCCAGGCAGGCGCTTATGTTGTCAGTTGGTGTACTTTAAGTTTATGTGTTATAAAGAGTACCGTGGGTGGGCCGCTTCGCGGGCTCAAGGATTTTAACTCCCTTTTCGGGTCCTCTGTTCCGCTCACACGACTCCGTCGCTCCGCTTAGGGTATGCTCAGTCGCCAGGCAGGCGCTTTTATTGTCAGTTGGTGTGCTTCAGTTGAAAATTCAAAGCACACCAACTGACAACATAGGCGCCTGCCTGGCGCCTGAGCAACCCTAAGCGTGAGCGGGACAGAGGGCCACCCATCAAAGTACTCTTTAGTACAAAAAACTTTGATAACGGATCGACTGACAACATAGGCGCCTGCCAGACGACTGAGCGGAGCGACGGAGTCGCATAAGCGGGACCGAGGACCTGAAAAGGGAGTTAAAATCCCTGAACCCGCGTAGCGGGCCACCCAAGGTAATCTTTATTACACATAAGCTTAAAGTACACCAACTGACAACATAAACGCCAGCCTGGTGACTGATTTTATATAACTGATTTAAAGGGATTACACACTAGTTTTTGAGAACAAAAACACTTTTTAAAAGTAATAGGAAAAGAAGTGTAATTATTTCTCACACTAAGTGAGCAGAAACTCCACCATTCAATCTCTCAGTGGGAAGCAACTCCACTTTGAAAAGTGAAGAAGATTCCCACTAAGAGTGAAATAAATGCTCATGTGGAGCAGATTCCCGTGGAATTATTTCCCTGCACCGTGGGTCGCACCAAGCCTCTTTTTTTGTTTTAAAATCAAGTTATTTCTATCAATCATTTTTGAGTAAATCTCTTTCAGGCTTAAAAATGTCGAAAAAAAGCTAAACAAAAAAAAATTAATATACTGATTTCTTTTAAAACGGTGATATAAAATTAAAATTGTTTTAAGATATCACTTATTTTCCCCTCCCATTGTGATCTTCAAACATTCGAAACCAGTGTGCATCGGTATCTCCTTTTAAATCCCTCTCAACCTCGTGCTGTGTACATCATTTTAAGTGAAGTCACAACTCTTTTAGTGGGAGGGGGCTAAATATGAAAAAAAAAAAAAAAAAAAAAAAAACGGATACTGAAACCCAGATGGTGTTCTTCTTTATTTTAGAAACAATAACAAATGAAGAATTTTTAAGTATTTTTTTTTGGAAACTCAATTCTACGAAAATGAAAAATTAAATTTTTTGAAACTTGGTAAAAAGTTATTTTTTTTTTTTAATTTTCTTAGAATACTTGATAATATCATGTTCCTAAATTTTATCAAGTATTCCAAAAAAATTACAAGAATCAATTTTTACCAAGTTTCAAAAAATTATATAAATAGATTGATCATTTTTGTGGTATTGAGTTTTCAAAAAAAAAAAAATATTGGCCCCAAGTAATGAACGTATTTAGAGCCGAATTTAGCCAAATTCGACTCAAAATTAGTTTATTACTTAGGGCCATTGATTTTGTTTTTCAAATCTCAGAACAAAGTTTTTTACAAAGTTTTGGTTAACTACTATTCTATTTTAACTTTTTAGAAGCCTTTCTACACAAGAGATCAAATGCACCAGTTTTGAGAAAATCAAACAAAAAAAAAAATGGTTCAGTTAGAAGTACAGAATTGTAAAATGTATGGCAGGTGCCGTTATTTTTGGTCCAAGACTAGGGCTGGCCACGAGACGAGAAACGTCTCGGTCTCTGGACTGGCTTTTAAGCAACCGAGACGAGACCAAGACGAGACTGGTTATTTGGACCGAATTTTACAGAGAGTGTCTAATAAATTATCGAAAATATTTCGAGACGAGACTTAATTATACGAGACCGACTCGAGACGAGACAGAAACTTTTCGATTTTAACGAGACCGGGACGAGAAAAGTCTCGTCTCGTGGCCAGAGCCCTACCTAAGACAAAAAATTTTTTTAGGAATCCTTTTAATGATATGTAGGATTTAATGATATGTAGCCAACAGCAGCTGCTGTGATTATTGACCTAATGTTGCATTTGAGAGGATACCAATCCAAGCTCAAAACATCCGTAGTATTTATCGACCTTTCAGCTGCGTACGATACAGTTTGGAGAAAGGGCTTCGACTAAGAACTTCTCTCCAAAACGTACCTTCAATCATAATAACTATGAATTTGAATAATATGCTCAGCGACAGATCATATGCCAAGTCCTCCTTAATGAATCACAGAGCCGGTAAGGAAAACTCAAAAGCTAACAGTCTGCAGCAAGGGTCAATTTCAGCACCTCTACTTCTCAATTTCTTAACCCACGTTCTTCCAGAGACTCAAAGAAGTTTGCATACGCAGATGACGAAGAAGATGAGAAGATCACTCTATTCTGAACGAGTACTTCAAAAAATGGAGGTCGTGTCCCAGTATGAGTAAAACTAAATTAACTTTTGCTTCCACCTTAACAATAATCTGGCGAAAACAAAACTTAAATTTAGATTTAACAACGTGGACATAACTCATAACCACACACCACAATACCTTGGAGTCACCATGGACAGAACTCTATCATTTAAGGAGCATCTTACTAATCCCGCAGCATTGGCTCCTGCTAAAACTGTTCGTTTCGCCAGCCTAGACCTAGTCCTCTCCACTGCCAAATACTGCTCGCTGGCCTGGCTCAACAGTTCTCACACAAATAAGGTAGACTGTCAACTCAATTCTTCCATGCGCATAATTTTTGGAACAATTAGCTCAACACCAACAAAATGTCTTCCCGTTCTAAGCGAAATTAAAACACTAAAATCAAAAGGCTCTTTCACGAGTATATGGGAAAATCAACGAAATTAAACTTCTGCCAATTTATGAGTATATCGACAGAAGCATTGTGTGGCGACTTCACTTTGACATCACCAGAGGTCAAGAAGAAAATAGAACCGAAATTTAAAAATTCCAGCTGTTCAACGTCTGGTGCATCCGATTATTATGGATTTTGTCAGCAACAACGAAAGTCGTATCACAACTAATCAATTCTATTTTTATTTAGTAATTAAAAATTTTATAATAAAGTATTTTAACTTGTTTGCGTCACTTATTTAACAATTGTGGAAATCAATTCCTAAGATTCCTGAAATTAAAGTTCCCCAAGAACTTAAGAGAAAGAATTTGGAGGCAATGGAGCACTGGAGGAACGAGTTGCACATTCCATTTCTAGCAACGATTTTTTCCGTTTACAATTGAATTATTGCGGGGCACTAATGGGAATAGAAGGATAGGTAGGTAGGTAGGTAGGTAGGTAGGTAGGTAGGTAGGTAGGTAGGTAGGTAGGTAGGTAATGCGTAGGCTGTAATGCGCCGTTTTGATACCATAACTCGTTCGACCTGTAGAATAAAGAAGATTATTTAAATAAAATAAGGGTGTTCGGTTAAAGACCCAAATGGATCATCGCCTACGCCCTGAGTTCGGCTGCAGTATGCTAAGCTAAGCAACTCGCTGGTTTGGCCAAGACGCATACGATCTGATCCATAAGGGTGATCGTCTCATACTCCGATATGGTAATATCTGTACAGTGTACACCTCCGTCTGCTTACACAGCATGACCGGACGTTTTTCTTGGATTTCGATATGGGACAAAATTCAATAGGATTTGGTCATATAAAAACACTCAATAGGACCGAAGTCCGCACCTAAAAACTACCACAGCTTGTTGACTGGTATTGAAGCGAAGATTGGCCCAACCGTGTGATTGTCGGGTCCTCATGCACTATTAGCCACCTTCAAACACCCGTAGATTGCTAGCTCATAGTCATAGGAGATCAAGGAAGAAAATGGTGCAAAAGGAAACCGAAGTTGATTCAAGATCCAGTGACATTTTCTTCGATTTGGACATAGGGAAACACTCAAAACATCTGTTGGACAAGATCGAATAGCCCCTGTGGTGCTATGCAATGCTAGCTTTTCTTTGAACCTTCCTTAGTTTGTTGATATGATACTATTTTTTTAATGCTGGCCACCACACAATCGGACCATACGGAGGGGACAGAAGACCACCCTGGGTTGTTCCTCTTCTGACGTATTTGGTTGAATTTGTTTTTCCTAACGTAGATTAAATCCTTCTATCTCTGAGCATGGAAACTATCCACTCCCAGATCTAGAACTCTACACCAAATAGAAGGATAAGAAAGAATTCTTGTTGACACAGTGGGTTGAGAAAAAGGGGTTATTTTTCTCATGAAATTACACGAGTGGCTATCGAGTTCACACCACTCAGTAAGCAGTAAATCAAACACAATATCCATACTATACCTATAAGGTCATATTGGAGCCTGAATTGCATTTCAAACTATAGAAGACCCTGTATAGCATTCAAGTCTACTAAATCTGAGTAAATTATATTTCACTATATTCCTTTAAACTCAAAACATTTACCCAAGGAAAAAGGACTTAAAAGGTACCATTTAATATGCAGAACAGCAGGCCCATAGCCATAACCATATATACACTGCTGTCTATTTTTTAAGTAAGGAAGTGCAATAGAAGGACAATGAATTTGCTAAAAACAAAAAAAAAATATTTCATATGTAAAAAAAATATGTTCCTACAAATACATACGAGTAGCTACACATATTTAAATCCAGCTAGGCACCATTCGCACTCTTGGTGTACGCTTCTATTTTTAAAGGTGAAATTTATGCGCGCTACAAAGTCTGCTAAAAGACAAAAAAAAAAAAACGAATTAAATTTTTCCCAATTCCACACACAACGAATTTCATCCATTTTATAATTGAATCACGTACGACATTTTGTGTGTTCTCCCCAGAGGTTAGGATGCCTGGAGGTACATACATACATACATACAAGGGAACAACGCGGTATCTTACTAAACATATATAGATATCCCCCCCCTCATACTCATGTCGCGTCGAGAAATGCAGAATTGGATGTCTTGAAAGTACAAAAAATATCTTTCTAAGTAACGAGCTACCCTGTGAAACAAAAAAACACAAAAGATAAAAATAAAAGGACTTCGAAGTTATTGCCACCGCAATAATATCGTAGATATTTTATCAGCATCATTCTTAGTAGACAAGCTTAATAAATCAGGACTTAGAATAATGGAGTCCTCGCGCGGCGCATATAGTGTAGTGGTGCGTTCATTTTCTTGCATGGTCTTTTCTTGAGGTCTTCTACAAGCGCAGTGCATATTCATTTCTATTATAGTTTGTACTTTTATTCGTGAGGGGGGAAATTCTTTCAAGAAGATGTATAGAGCTTCCAGATATTTGCAGAATTTTAAAACTATTTGCAATAAAAATTATTTTTATTTCTGTGCCAGATGCACGAATAAAATGCAGGGACAGAAGTAATAAAAGATAAAATGTATATGCAAATCAAGTCACGAGACCTTTAGAATTAGATTGCTTAGAAGACAAATAATTGAAACTAGTCACTCACATATTCGATCGAATGTTATATTGTTGTTTGGAAAAGCATTTTATTAAGAATTTTTGCAAACAATTTTAGAACTATTTATGGTGTAGTTGTAGTTTTTCGCAAACTTCCAGCGCTGTTTTCGATGGTGATCCGTCAATAAAGGCGAGTTCTCCTTACGGTTTATCGATTCCTTAAGTTACTACTAGGTTCTGTCTTATTTGTGCGGTGTTGCCAAATCTAGTAGTGATAACGGATCTTTAGATATTTTGTGCCGTAACCGGATTCAACTCTCGTTTTCTTCCAGAGGGTCGGCTTTTTGCTGTAATATGAATATCCAACATTTTTCTGTACTTGCTCATAGTACTTATAGTCTAAGAAAGATAGGATCTGACCGGGAACAAATTAATTCATGAAATTTTATTGCTGGTATCGACGCAGCATTTTATCCTCAACAAGATACCCATAGTCCCCCAAAATCCCCGAATGGCAAATAGGATGGAAAGTGGGCGTTTATCAAGCTGAAAATTTTGTTATAATACAAACTAATCATATAAAAATTTTTTGAGGGCGAGATGTTAGTGCGTCATTATTACCATAACATCTGTGAATAAGTTTTGAAACTAATGAAGTTTGCTAAAAATACTAAATATGTCATGGTTTCCAAGTACCAAAACTTGATCCAAAGAGTATTTTTAGAGAGTTTATATTTGACCTGTCCTATATGGAGCAAAATGTTACGTCTTACGAAAAATTGTATTTTCGTATAATCGAGATAGTACATATTGCATATGATATATGATTTAAAGGTATTTTTTAACGCCAAATCTAATAAAATAGAAACCAATATGGTGCAAGCACCCTAAAAAAGGTTAGATTAATTTTGAAGCAAAAATGAATGTTTTTTTTCGTTAACCAGGTTAAACATTACCCACCCAAAAATCACCCTGGGACCTTAGATATTTGTATGGACTCTTTTGATCCTTGGTTGCCAATATAAATTTAATATTTTTAGCAAATTTCATAAGTGTCAGAATTAGTTCATGGATTTTATGGTAATAATCACTCACTTGCACTTCTCCGTCAAAAAAAAAACAACCTTTAACCACAGATATTTTTGGGGACTCTTATGATTCTTGATAAATATGACAAATAGAATATTTATACCAAATTTCATTAATATCCCATTATCTTCAAATTGTTCTGGGTAATATTTTACTTGTTGTACTTGAAAAAAAGTAATCATTCCATAAAAAGGAGTTTAACTTTCTACAAGGTACATGTATCTTTTCAGTTTTAGTCTCTTTAGAATCAGCGTTAAAAAGCAACCAAAAAACATGTGTCATATGCTAATATTGTATTATAACAAATTTTTTCAGCTCTTCAAATGCGTTTATACAAAAAACCAATGCGGGGATTTTGGGGGACTTTGGATCAGTAGCGGATCTAGGATTTAGCTGTGGGGGGGGGGGGGCTTGCAGTTTGGAGATCCATTTTGAGACCTTAAGTAATAAAATTTGCTTGTCCCAAGATAAATTTTATAATTTATAACAAATAATAGAGATGAGTTTAGGTTTAATGCAAGACCGTACTCAACTTCAGTCGAACTAAACTTCAGGACAACGCGGCAAAACATTATTTTTTATGAAATTTAAGGAGCTATATCGCACTAAGTGGCAACTGAACTTCATACAAATTCATACGAATTCGTGTGAAGTGTAGTTCTGAATTCCGATGCAGTGCAATTCCGGCGAGTGCGGTCTAACCTTTAAGGCTCAAGTATTTTTTTTCCTTTTCCTTTAATGATATCCGTTTTTTGTGTGCCTTTATATCCGCTCCTGTTGTGCTTCAAAATGTTTTCAATATAAAGTACAATAACAATTATTCATAATTGCTGTAGCGGAGGTAGAAGCAAATTCAAAGGCGCACAATAATTTTTAGCCATATATGCTTGAACCACGCGTACAAATTCGTTTGTTTATATTATTTAAAAATTGATTAGGTACCTACATAATGTAGTTATATTTTTAAATTAGCTGTGGGTATGTTTTGAACTTCCCATTTTTGACAAGATTTGAAAACTGTTTTTAATTGGCTAGTTCAGAAAAATTATATTTAAGTGTTCATACTGGCAAAAGCTCATATATGTGCTTTGACACGCTATTAGTCCCCTAAGATCTCATTTTTTCTGAATTATCCAAATAAAAGAGAAACTATTTTGTTCAAACTGACACTTTACGACATAAGACAAAGCTGCTCTAAGAAATAAGCCACGGCCCAAATCTGCCAGCGTGAATGAGTTTTCGTGTATACGCTGCATACGCTTTATAGGTATTCATGCTAAAAAAATATGTCGACAAATTTGCACGTCACTCTAGAGTCTAGAGGGAATGCAAATATTCATTTGCTATTGCATGATTTTCTGAGCGCACACAGAGAAAACTCACGCTTTTGGAATTTGGCTCCTTGACTAGAGAATTTCTATGTTTTGTATGTACAGTTGCCTTGGACCTTTCAAATTTTGAAAATGTAGCCGCGAAAATTTCTAAGCCCAGCCAAGGCCGTAAGAAACAATTCCTGTTGTATTAAACATACACTAAACTTGACATCCCGTTGTTCTCCAATGGTTTAAGCCTCAAATGCGATTCTTTCGGTAAATTAGCTTTGTTTTTATCATATACAGTTAGGGCATTTGACACGTTAATGTAAAGCCCCGACCATTTTTATGTCTTTTTACTTATCTATTCAAGCCTTAGCCCCAACTTCGGACTTTGACAGTCCCTAGACTTGAGCCCCCAAAAATCTCTGGAATAAGGTAAGTTTTTAGGAAGTAAGTTGCTTAACCCTGGCAAGGTTTTTTGTCCAATATTCTCAGACCTTATTGCGCCAAAGCTGTTTTTTTTTCGTCCCAATTTTCTGGGTTTAACTTTTAGGGAAAGATTGACAATGCATTAAAAATATCCATATTCAAAGCCCCCAACTTAGTCTTTGTCCAATTCGCTTCAGGCTTTAGCTCCAATCTAAGGGCTTGGAAAAAAAATTACATAACATGTATGCAAATAGTTCAGCCCCAACCACGTTATTTTGTCCATTAAATTTCATATCTTAACAATATTTTAGATGAAATATAAAATTCTACACGTTGTAATGTATTGCTTTCTATATTTCAAATTATTTTATGATTCGGCTGTGGGGGAGGATTTAGCCCCTATAGCCACCCCCCTGGATCCGCTACTGCTTTGGATATGTTGTTGACGATAAAATTCTGCGTCGATACCAGCAATAAAATTTCATGAATTAATTTGTCCCCCCTTGCCCATATTAAATTTTCTATCTTTCCTAAAATATTAAGGAACATTACAGCTTTATGGAGCTTTCTCAAACTGTTTGGAGTTCTGCAGTAGCTTTTTGATGTTTTATTTTAGAATCGGGCTTCTTTCTTTAATTTGTTTAACCTTTTTAATGGAATTGTAATAAATTTTCATAATTTTCAGGAAAGCTCCAAAATTAGTTAGTCATAAGGTGAAAATTTTAAACCTTATTTACTGTTTTGTATCCATTTTGCAAAAAAAAAATAGTTAAATTGTAAACTTATTCATTACAACTTGTCTACTATAAAGAACTCACAAAACTGATCGAATGCACCATCACCTCATTGGATAGTTTTTTTTTAATAACGGTATTTCAGATAAGATGAAATTGTCATTGGTAAAGCATTCAGCTTAAATAGTCAAGGAAAATAGTGTATTCGAAAATTGCTTTACAGTAACCTATTGTGATTTTTTTCCAAACAACAATCTAACATTTGATCGAATATGTGAGTGCCTGTATTTTAAAAAATGAAATGTAGGTACAGATACCCATTGTGAAGTAATTAAGTCATTTGGGTTACACCAAAATTTGGTCTATTAGGTTATCAGTGCGAGAGATTATCATTGATTTAGAGTTTCACCGTAGTGAACTCCAACGAATTTATTTTTTTTTAGCCATTAACTAAATTATAGTTAACTCAACAAATTAAGTTTTTTTTAAGCCATAAACTGGATAAATATCTATTACAGATGCTGAACTGAGTGTGCCAAAATTTATAGAAATTGCGGTGGGACACTATGGACATAAATCAATTCCAAATTGCTACTGCTACTACCGTCTTGAGTTCGATAGTATTATATAGTATAGATTAAATATCTTAAGTTAACTAGGTTATGTTTATTGCAGAATTGAAGCACCGAAAAACTATCTATAAAGTTGTCATATATTTTATAGTTGAGTTGTTCGATATAATATTGTATACATACTAAGGTTTTCTTTCAAAGCTCTCCATACACGATTCAATTTTATTTTCAACTCAGTTGTCAACTAAATTGATGCTTCGCCACACACATATACACTTAGTTGAAAGACTTCTGCTTCAACTGTCAAAACATCATTTTTTCTCATAAGAATTATATTTAATCGAATCAAGAGTGTATAAAAAGAAAAGTATTGGCATTAATTATTATTGCAGAGTGCCAAGATGACGATGAGCACGCACAAATAAAAAGAAAAAGAATTTGGATGAATGAATGGCTAATGGATAAAAAAAAATTCCAAAAATTAATTGAGATTATTACGTCTGTGTTTCTTATCTCACTTTTATTTCTTGGTAAGAAAGACATGGCTTGACAGTAAATCAAATGACTTGCCTACACACATCCTCAACTAAGTTCAATACATTCACATCAACTTGAAAAAAATCAAAATATTTTGATTTTCTTCCAACTCAATCGTCAACCTTCAAAAAAATCAAATTCAAAATCACACACGAGTTGATTTGATGAACTTGACATTAAATTGAAAGACAAGTTCAACTGTGTATGGAGTGCTTTAGGAATAAAATTCAATTTCTGCAGAAAATTTATTGTAGAACTTATGTAATGAGAAGTCAACATTTCAATTAATGTATTTCTCATTGATATGTATGTATGTGCAATGTATATCTAATGTACCTGTACCTATTTATTTACTATTTCTATGTATATTATTATTGATATTTATTTTACAATTTGTTTCAGTTTTATTTAATTCTGGTAAACACCTGGAACACATTATCCTGTTAAGTTCAATATTATATTGGTCACTATGGCGTATACGTGATATTTTTTAATAATTAATATTTTTTTTTTTATTTTGTATTGATTTTTTTAAAGAGTAAATTGGAATTAACTAGTTAATTGGTCAATGTGCAGCGGCTCATGCAGTTTTATTCTTGGGTAGTGGAGGCTTAAACGTTCCGAAATAAAATGTTTAAATGTTTACTATTATATTATATATACTATTATTTCTAACACTTGAAGGATGGTGCTTTTGACCCCTGACCTTTTTAAAATAAGCTTTTTGAAGAACTTGAACTAGAAAAAAAGTCTAGTCCTACTTCATCGCTACCATGAACATTGATCTCAGAAGCCGAGATGGTTAGTTTACTATAGACCGCCTAACTACAGCCGCTCAAACCTTATTTATTTCTGTGTATTTTATGGGTAAATTTAAGTTAAAATCGGAGTAAATTTGTTTAAGTATTTCGAGCTTTTTGAATCTTAAGTAAAATAATTATTTTTCTTTTTTTTTTAAATGATATGAATTCTCCGTAATTTGTTAGTCGAAAAGAAAGTACATATTCAAACGAAAACGACGATGATTTTAATGAAATACTAATAATAATTCGAAACACAAAAAGATGAAACCTTAACAAAAAAATTAAATAAATAAATAAATTGGGTTGCGCAACAGTTTGCTTAGAACCAGGGCATAGTGACTTACAACTCGTAACCATTCCTGTGCGCGTATTGTCGGGAATGGAGAATACAAAAAAAAATTAATAACAAATTGAAAATTATAATTTATTATTTGCTTTGAAAAAGTCACCATATATCCTTCTCCATAAATACCTTTTTTAAAAAGCTGACTACCGAAAAGTTGTCTACGAGTATCTTACAAGCAGACAGCAAGCAGAGAGCTTAAGTACAAGTATAATTACAAATTTTTTAAGTACAAGTACAATTCCTTGGTACTTGTACTTAAAAATTTTAAGTACCAGTACCGACGAATTGTACTTTTACTTAAATTCCACAAAGGAATTTAAAAAATTGTATTCACTACTGTAGTAAATAAATACTGTACTTAAATACTTTTTCAAATATTTTTAATTCCTTAAGTACTTTAAATTCCTTTTGATTCCTTTTAATTACTTTAGCTTTTCTTATATTTTTTTTACAAAAGGAATTTAAAAGGAATTGTAAGTAGGTACTAAAGGAAAAGTATTTGAAAAAGTATTTAAGTACAGTATTTAATTACTACAGTAATGAATACAAATTTTTTAAATTCCTTAGTGGAATTTTAGTACAAGTACAATTCCGCGGTACTAGTACTTAAAGTTTTCAAGTACAAGTACCGAGGAATTGTACTTGAACTTAAAAATTTTAAGTACCAAGGAATTGTACTTAAGTGGTACTTAAGTCACAATATATTTAATTACTTTACAGCTCTGCTTACAAGCATAATAATATTAGAAATTAAAACAAAATTGCACGGCTAGGCGGTAAGGAGGTACAAAAATCTTAAAGCCTAATTTTTTCGCCCTTTTGTACACATTCTTTGTCAGAACAAAATTGACATATTTTTTTGTAACCAAAACTCTGTGACCTGGGGTGGCGCAGGAATCGTGTTAAAATAAGAAATTGAAATAATTTTTTTAAACATTGTATTTCATCTATTTTGGTTTTATTGCATAGAAAATTAAATTTTTTTCTACTGGGTGATTCACCTGAGGTGTGACAAAAAGATTGAGCATGTGCACAGGCTGAGTTTAGACAAAAATCGCATAGGAGGATGGTCTACTTTCACCCGTTTAGGCGGGTGGGTAAATTTTCCAAAAATTTGACTTAAAACAGACACAATTTATTTAAAAACAACAGTAACACTAACAATGCCATGTTATACCTTTTTATAAAGCCAGAAATACGTTCTTTTATTGTCTTTTCAAATAAATTTATTTTTGTCAACAGGAGCCGAATTATAAAAATAAAAAATAAATAAATAAATCGGGTGGCACAACGGGTCATGAAGAACCAGGGCCTAGTGACTAACAGCTCGCAACCATTCCTGTGTGCGCCTTTCGACAGGAATGGAAGGGACCTACAATTTTATACCGAATCCGAACGGCTAGACGAGAAGCACTTATTCGTGACAAGTGATACTCTTGGAGGATTTGTCAATTCCTCGCAAGAGGCAGTAGCCCTGAAAAAAAACTTTTTAGTTTTGAGGTGGACGAGGCTGGGAAGCGATCCCAGACCTCCAGCGTGACAGTCGAACGCACTAACCATTACGCTACGGGCTACCGTAGGAGCCGAATTACGTTACTGAATTATCTGTACTTGGGATTCCTACCTAAGATATCGAGTATAATATCGAGTATCGAACTCAATTTTTGGCATTTCCTCGTCAGTGAACAAGTGTTTTTTAATACGATAGATGCTAAGTAGACGAATGAGCAGTAAAATGGCAGAAAAATTCTCTTTTCTGCAAATACAGTGCTTTGCATAGGTATAAACGCACCTAAAAAAGTGTATTTTATAGAAAACTGGAAATGGAAGCGACACCATACTATTTTTTTATTTAATGGCATCAGTAAACAAGTGAATTGAGCAAAAAAAAGTCCCGTTATTTTCCCTAGCGTTGTTTAGAAAATAATAACTTATTTTTTCGTATTGCAGAAGAATAAACGCACTATGAAAATCTCGTTCAAGCTTCATTTAGCTTCATTTTTCGAGATGACAAACAACGAAAGCTGCGTGGTATGTAAGCGATACGGATAACGATCCTAAGATGTAGGGCTATTCTTAGGAAAATTACAAGATCGGTTCGTTTTTCCGTAATTTCATACAAGATCAAGAATCTTATGGAACGGGGGTCCGCGGATGCTGACACGTCGCGATAACAACCGAACAATCAATGTTGCATCTAATTCGGTGCATTTTTTGAGGGAAATTTGTGACGAATTGGGGTTAGGCGTTTCATTTTCGACTGTTTTTCTTACTTTAAGAAGCAGCGGAGTGATTGTTCGGGGCAAAATGGCTCCAGATCCAAATCTGACAACAGCCCACATGGAAAAAATATTGGAACTTGCCTTTTTTAAACTTTTTTTTATTATTCGCAGAATTTTGAAAAACAGAATTTTTAAAAAAGAATTTTGACCTAACTATACCAACGTGAACGATGGCTCTGTAATCACAGGTACTTTGTTCTTAGTTCCCTGAGCAAAATGTATACCAACCCAGAACTCACCACATACAATAACTATACCAACGTGAACGATGGCTCTGTAATCACAGGTACTTTGCTCTAAGTTTCCTTGAGCAAACTGTATACCAACACAGAAAAATATGTTTTTGATCTGACACAGTATATAGTATGCTCTTAATATGAATGAGCATTCTGTAGTCTATTGTAAAGCGCCGGAGCTCTGTACTGATATTCAGTTTGGCAAAACGCAACCCGATCATCAGACTTCTTTGTGTGGTGCTGAGTCTTAATATGTTCATTTTTATTTGAAAAGCTTTGCCCATCATTGTGATTGAACTTAAGACATCAACTGTCACTGAAATTCGGAAGCCGACGGCTTCTGGTATTTCTGGCTTTAAGAAAAGGTACAACATGGCATTGTAAGTTTTACCTTTGTTTTTTAATAATTTGATATCTATTTTAAGTCAATATTTTAGAAAATTTCCGGTCCCGTCTAAACAGGGGGGGATGGAAATAGACTCCCCCCTCCCATACGATTTTGTTGTCGCTCTTTCTTTTTGTCATACCTTAGGTGAATAACACTGTATATCAAATTTGTTTTAAATTGTTGTAAATGACCTTTACGTCGGGATCACCTCAATTATCGTTAAAATCGACTGCAAATTTAGTGTTGTACACATCTTGCTTGACAGAAATGACTGATGTCAGGTGACCTTGGGGGACAGCGAAAAACGGAGTTTCTGGATAATTATTTCATTCTGAATTTTCGTTTCAGCTCCGCCCTCCGCTGACCGGTTTGGGTTTGTATGCAGTTGCTTCATGTTGCTGGAATCAAATCCTGCTGAAAGGGATACGTCTTTGGCGCAGTCCTATCCCAACTAACAAATAAACTTGTATAAGGTACAATTTTTAGAATTTGGTTGGAAATAATCATAAGGCTAAATAATGCAAGTCAAGCATTTAACGACTTTTTTATTACAAAATAGCTTGCTTAGTGTCTTTAAATTTGTTTCTATATGAGACTTAATGAAATGAGGTACGCGGAGACCTTTTTAAGGCCTGCCGAAATTGGTTGCTTAAAGCTAGAAAAATAATAGCTTTTATAGAACATTTAGCTGAAAGTCACCTCCTATACGACTTGTTTAAGAAAGTAAAATATTTATATTCGGGCGTAGTGAATACGTCGGATAGAATTAGTTCATTTTAGTCAGTGTTGCTATGTTGGTTGGAAGAAGAAAATTTCCATAAATTTATAAAATCATATACATAATATGTATTAATGTACTATGTTATGTACCTGTACCTACCTCTACCTTAATTCTTAAAGCATGTACCAAATTAAAACTATAAGATCTGCTTCTGCATTTTCTTGCATGATAATAACTTTGTTTGAGTTTTCTCAAAATTTTCTTGTAAGAAATTTTTTGTATGTAACTATTAAGGTCTCCAACAAGTTAAAATAAGTTATTCTTATTTTACTTTACTTGTTTTTTTTTAAAAAACTATGTAACTCAAAAAAAAAAAGAGACGAAATTTTAAAATCGGTGTATAACAAGACTGACGATGATCAAACTTCATGTATTAGTGGGATTTGTTATTATGGCTTTTGCATTTTGTCTATTGCAAAATTTAAGAAATCAAAAATTAATTAAATAAAGAGCGGGAATTTTGTTTTGGTTGTCAGTTCCATATTAGCTTCCGTAATGAAACCAAAGCTTTTGCATTTTATTAATAGCAAGCTTATAAAAGTCAATAACTTATATTTGTGAAAGAAATTGACTTTTTATTTGAAATGTATAGCTTTTGCATTTTGTTAATAGCTTGCTTGCAGAAATCATAAATTAAAGTTAAGTAAAAAGCGGAATTAGTTTTTTTTCTTTGACATTTATTTTGCATTTTGATAATTGGAAAATAAAATATTATACATACCCAATTGTCCCCTTAGACAATACTTACTTGCTTGAAAACAATTCTTAATTTTTTTTTGCAAGCAAGTAAGTGTTCAAATGATAAAAAAAAGTAATGCATACCTACCTTATAGAATATTGAAAACATTTATTGAATAACTAGTGCATTTGAAAATATTTGTTAAAAATGTATTGGTATTTATTTTTCAAACACTTAAGGAATTTAGTGATTGACACTTTAAATTCAATCTTCTAAAATCCTATTATGAGTACCAACGTTTAGTGAAAACTTAGTTTGATTCTTTGGGATTGAGGTATCAACTCGTTAAAATTTTTACATGCGTATAGTGTGTTGTCAATTGGCCTGGTGTGTTGCGTGATAGACTACTAATCGAAAGGACCGATTCTGAAATTTCATGTGAGTAAAAGTTGACTTTTTTCAATTAAAATAAAATTCTATACATTTCAGAATAAATAGAAATGCGGTCATGAATCCACTAACGTAATGGGAAAATAAGGAAAATAAAAACAATAACAATAAAATTGAAAGCAACGATTTATTTTTAAATAAAATACCGTTTTACTAGTCCTTTTTAAGGCCTTACTAGGTTAGTCATTTGATTAATGCGACCTACAAGTGAAAGTCAGACAACTTGTTTAGTTAAGCAATAGCACTGTTTTGCTTTGTTTATGTTACCAATAAGACTTCCTTATATAGAACTTCTAGTCAAAGAGCTCCAAACAACACCTGGTTAAAGACACAAACGGATCCCTGCTAATTTCGGATGAGGACCAGCTCATAAGGTGGAGGGAACACTTTTCTGCGGTTTTAAACCGCGTTTTCGCAAGTGAAGTGAACCCTATTCCCACTGAGCTACCCGAAATAACAATTTCCCGAATACGCACCGTACCCCCCAGTAAAGAAGAAATTATCACCGCCATCAAAGCACTGAAGAACAACAAAGCGGTTGGACTTGACGGTATTCCTGCAGAGCTCTTAGGAGCAGCCCCAACGACATCGAGCGAGCTACTGCACCCACTTATTAAGAGAGCTTGGGAAGCAGAGAGCTTTCCTGAAGAGTGGAAAAAAGGAATGATTGTCAAGCTCCCAAAGAAAGGAGATCTCACACAGTGCGAAAACTGGAGAGGAATATGCGTTCTGCCTGCAGTAGCCAAGATAATAGCAAGGATAATATTGGACCGAATTAAAGACCACCTCGAAGACACACTCGACGCCGAACAAGCAGGTTTCCGCACTGGATCTTCCTGTGTTGATCACATCAACACCTTGAGGATCATCATCGAACAGTGCGTTGAATATCGATCACCACTTCACCTGCTGTTCATCGATTTTGAAAAGGCGTTCGACAGTGTCAATAGAGAATTTATTTGGCTTGCTTTGCACAGGAGGGGCATCCCAGATAAATTGATTGCTATTATCAAGGCTACATATGATGGATCCAGGTGTCACGTTTTGCACAAAGGTAGGCTGTCAGAGGAGTTTGAAATCCAAAGTGGAGTTAGGCAAGGCTGTATACTGTCACCAATACTGTTCCTGTTGGTGATAAGTGACGTACTGCACGCAGCTTTGTCAAATGGAAATGGAGGAATTCAGTGGACTCTGCAATCTCACCTCAAACATCTGGACTACGCGGACGACGTATGCTTACTCTCTCATAGGATCATGGATCTCCATCAAATGGCAACAAGGGTGGAGAGAGAAGCAGAAATCGTAGGGCTTAAGATCAACTCGGCAAAAACTAAAAGGATCAGCCTTGGAACTTCCTCATCAATCCAAGTAAATATTTCTGGACAACCGGTAGAGATGGTAGAGGATTTCCAATATCTTGGGAGTATTGTCTCTACGGGTGGCGGAACTGAACTGGACGTAAACAGCCGAATCAGAAAAGCAAAGGCTGCGTTCGGAATGCTGTCCAAAATATGGAGAAACAACTCTTTTAGCTTAAAGACCAAGCTACGACTGTTCCGCTCCAATGTTGAATCCGTTCTGCTTTACGGCTGCAGCACTTGGAAAGTCACTGAAATTGTCACTAGAAAGCTGCAAACCTTCGTTAATAGATGTCTACGAAACATCTTGAGGATTTTCTGGCCCAACCGTATCTCCAATGCCGAACTTCATGCGAGAACGGGTCAGGAGCCCATAGACTCCATTATACGAAGAAGAAAGTGGCAGTGGATTGGCCATACGCTTCGAAAAGGCGATCGGTGCATTGCATCTCAAGCAATGCAGTGGAACCCGCTCACACAGGAGGGAAGACAAGTGGGCCGGCCTTGAAGTACATGGCGAAGAACGGTCGAACAGGAATCGGCACGACTGGGGAAAAGTTGGAGAGAGCTGAAATATATTTCAAGAAATCGTACACGATGGCGCGTAGGTGTAGTGGAGGCCCTATGTCCCGTAAGGGAAACATCACGGACGTAATAGGTCCGAGGACCTAAGTAAGTAAGTAAGTAGTCAAAGGTCTTAAGAAAATAAAATAGCTTGTATAATGTGCGCCAAAATGATTTCCATAAGATCTTTATTAGTGGCTATACAAACTAGAAAATAGCTTGTATAGACACTTTAACAAGTTAAATTGTTAGTTGGGATGTTAAAACAAGTCTTTCAAAATCTTTGGATAAAGGTCTCTATTGACGGTCATTGTTACCCTTTTTTCTTCAAAGAAATATGGCCCCACCTTTTGATGAAACTGCACACCTTACAGTGACTCGCTCTGAGTGCAGTTTCATCTGATGGAGAATTTCTGGATGAGAATCACTCCATATACGGGAATTTCGGAAAATTGAAGGCGAACAGGCAAATAAGGGAGATTTAACTTGCACGCAGTTTTGACATTGTACGGAAAAATTTTAAGTCGTCATGTTGTAACGACAGTCTGCTAACTCCCATTTCCTCGAAAAAGTTTCCTGTCGAAACGCTTGGATTTACCTAAATTGACGAGGATACTGCCGTGAACCCGAACATAGGGATCTCGATGGAATGGTCCTTGTGCGATGATTTTAGATTTGACAAACATGATTACCGCCTCATAATGGTCCACCTACTCGGGGAAGTGACGCCAAACTATTGCCTAAATTATCTTTAGACGGAAATTTTATTATTTTCAGAACTGAATTTAAAAAAAATTTAATTTTTATTTCTGGTTTAGAAAAAGTTTCACCCGAGCTCTATTTTAAAAATGCAAATTCTTAAGCCAGTCTGTCTTTTTTTTTGTTATTTTTTTGTTCATCAAGCCATTTAGGCTGAAGCCGCAAAGGCATACAGAACTGCGAGACCCACTTTTTCCTATCGTTATAACAGCAAGTTTAGTCAAAAACTGGAGTTTAATATTGTTTACGAATCCATAATTTAAGTACCTGCCTATAAATCGCAAGCAAAAACGTTTGAGATTCAAACAATTGGTGTGTCACTTTTTGAGATTTTGTTTATATCTATGTTTTAAAGAGGTTTGTTATTTGTAAAAAGTCACGACTTTATAATTCGCATATCTCTTACATAATATTTACATTTTGTATGTATAAATAGCCATTTCTTCCCTGGATGCCTTTGGTCTTAGCCTTCTTACTTCTTTTATTTATAGTAGATACTCTAGAGTAGCTACTCCTACTAAATGCTACCTGTCAAAAATAACCCTGTGGGAAAATAATTAAACCGATTTTACCTAGTTGAAGAAAACAACCGATCTTTTCGGGTCTAATATCTCGTGACAACTGAACTTTATTTCAACTTAACGTCTAACAGTTTAATACACAGTTTTGTAACAGTTTAGTATACGAAGAACATTGTAAAGAATTTGTAGAAGAATATTGTAAATAAGAAAAGTAAGAATAAATAGCAATTCAAAGAAATTATGTAATAGTATGTAACAATTAAAGTATTGGTAAATTCTATATCGATTGTGTATTTAAAAAGAAATAGGGTAAATCATACTTCGTTTAATTTTCATTCAACATCCTCCGAGCGGGCCAGCTGGCGGATCTCCAGTGGGTACAAAAGTTGAATTGCGCGTCTAAATCTCCTGCCGTCAGCAAAACGAACTTCACACGATCGAATTTTATTGTCTCTTCCGGGGTAATAGGTCTCGACTATTGCTAGCCTCCAGTGAATACGGGGAGTACTGGCATCATATACCAGCACAACGTCACTAAGCTGGATTTCTTTAGAAAAGGTATGAGCGGAGTGATGAGCTGAACGTAAAAGCTTCAAATATTCAGCTTTCCATCTCTTCCATAAAAGAGATGTGTGCTGCAATCTTGATTTCCATTTACTTCGAAGATCAGAAGCAATCGCTTGGCCATTGCTCTCGTTATCAGTTACCTTGGAGCAAGTGATAAGAAAACTTTCAGGTGTCAAAGGAGCCAAGTCCATAGGATCGTCGCTAATGTACGTAAGGGGTCTCACATTAATGATCCGCTCAGCTTCAGTTAGAAGGGTATAAAGCTCTTCATTGTTAATTTTCGCCTTCCAAATTGTGATTTTGAGAACATCTTTCACACTCTTGACTAACCTCTCCCAAAATCCGCCCCACCACGGGGCTCTTTCCACGCTAAATTTCCAGTTTATTCCACGATTACTAAGAAATCCATGGAAGATCTCGCTGTTGAAAACATCTCCCAAAAATTTTGAATCGGTTGCAGCTTTTTTAAATGTTTTCGCATTATCTGAGTATATAGTTTTCGGAGAGCCCCTTCTCGATATAAAACGTCGTATGGCTAAAAGACAGCATTCTGTAGTCAAGTTCAGTACAAGCTCCAAATGTACTGCACGAACAACTGCGCACGTAAATATCATTATGTACACCTTGCTTTGGGTCCCAGCGGAATGTGTATATAGAGGGCCGGCGAAATCCACACCAACAGTCTCAAAAGGTCTAGATGTTTGAATTCGATCTCTTGGTAAAGGGGCAAAGGGTTGGGAAGCGGCCTTTCCCCTGAGCCTCTGGCAAAGACGGCAGGATGCGATGACCTTTTTGATCAACTGCCGTCATCCTGGCAACCAAAACTTTTCACGCAGCCGAGCTAGCACAGTATTAACTCCACCGTGCAAGGAACATTCATGACAATAAGTAGCGATCAATTTGCTCAAATAGCTACGCTTGGGAAGAATGACTGGACTTATAACATCTAGCGGCTCGTCTAGCTGCGTAAGTCTACTTCCTACACGAAGCAAACCTTGGTCGTCAACAAATGGATTAAGCGTGAGGAGGGTAGATGATCGAGAAATACTTTTTCCCTCCTGTAAAGACAAAACTTCATTAGTAAAATAAGTAAATTGAAAATAACTTATCCAATGTATTTCTGCTTTCATCATTTCCGTTGCTTGAAGAAACCTGGAGGTATGGAAGTTTCTATTTCTTTTAAGAGACCACTTAGGCCACCAATGGTTGAGCAGCGCATTAACACCTCGAACAATGTACGCAGTGATTCTGAGTAGCTTCTTCCAGTCATTTACGGTTTCAGGCAGCAACAACGGTTTTGAATATTTAGTAGAAGCAGCAACATCTTCTCTTTGAACAGGCAACAACATAACAGCAACTTCTTCAGCGGCAACAACATTTACAGCAGGCCAGCAACTTTGGTCCTCCTTCAGCCAAGATGGACCTTCTTTCCACGGCGACGAAGAACAAAATTTATCAGCAGATATCCCTCTCGTTAACAAATCTGCAGGGTTTTCTTTCCCCGAACAATGACGCCAGTCGTTAACATCGGTAAGCTCTTGTATTTCCTTAACGCGGCTAAACACGTACGGCTTCCATTTGCGAGCATCTCCTTGTATCCAATGTAGAGCGATCTGCGAGTCTGTCCACAAAAAAGGTCGTTTAAATGGTATATTTGACTTCTTTAAATAAGAACCAAGACTGGCGGCAAGCAACGCAGCTGTAAGTTCTAATTTCGGCAAGCTAAGATCATCTGTTTTGTTTTCTTTAAGCGGCGCAACTCTGGCTTTAGCACACACAAAATTCACATCAATTTTAAAGCTTGTATTCTGGAGTCTTAGGAATGCAACGGCACCAAAGGCTTTCTGACTCGCATCGGCAAATATGTGCATTTCAATCGATGTCAAATTAGCTTTAATTCCAAGCCACCTAGGCATTGAGAATTCGGGAACTTGTTCTAAGTCCTTTACGCACGCTATATATTTTTGGCTGGATTCTGCGACTAATGGCTCGTCCCAATTTAGCTTGTCTCGCCACAAAGTCTGAAATAAGATTTTTAACTTTATTAAAATTGGGTTTAAAAAGCCTAAAGGATCGAACACTCGCGCTATAAGTTTTAATAAATTGCGCTTTGTAGGAAGTGCCATCGTTTTCAAATAATCCAAATTGAGATTTATCATCAACTCGTCGCTGTGCCCGTTCCATAGGACACCCAAAACAGAATGAACCAAATCGTCGGTTAATTCGAGAGAATTTTGAATATCAGAACTATTGCAACGCCATTTTCTTAGATTCATATATGCTCGACTGAATACTTTGCTTGCCTCTTTACAAAATTTCTCTGCATCGCTTTGACTATTCACGCTTGAAACAAGATCATCCATATAGAAAGACTTACTCAGTATGTCACATGTCTCCGGAAACTCCTTTGATTGTTCACTGATGTGAAGAGCTATCGTGGCAGACAGCAAAAACGGACTAGAGGAAACTCCGAAGGTGACACGAGTCATGCGATACTCTGCTTCAGATGAGAAATCGGTAGTTAAATCTTTGTTTTGAGAAAACCAAATAAAACGATGACTGTTCCTTTCACTCTCTGCTAATGCCACTTGCAAAAACGCCTTTTCAATATCTGCCACTATACCAATCTCACCAATCCGAAAACTCAACAGAATTTGGAGTATGTCTGGAAGCAAATTCGAGCCTGTCCATAAACATTCATTTAAAGATAATTTACCTGGTAAATGAGACGAAGCATCGAATACAATTCGGATCTTGGTAGATGTCTTCTCCGGGCGATACACTGCGCTGTGTGGCATATAATACAGGTTCTTAGTATTCTGGTCACTTGAAACTACTCTCTCTGCATATCCTGCTGCAATGAATTGCCGCATTGCTGTATCGTATTCGAGAAGTTTAGCTGGTTCTCTTTGAAGTCTTCTGAGAAGGAAATGCAGCCTTGCTAGAGCCATTTCTTTATTGTTTCCCAACAGTCCATTTAAAGTTTTCCAGGGTAGGAGCGCTTCGTATCTAGTCTCGGTCTTTCTGATGCATTTAGTTTGGAGTTCTTTAGTGAATTCATTCATCTCCATCTCGTCGCCTCGTATGCCTATGGTCTCTATTTTCCACATTTCTTCAAAAGATATCGAGCTGAAAAGAGTGGAAACACTTTCATTAGAGATTATATCACCTGTGTCACACGGACCCTGAAGCGTCCACCCGAAGATTGTGTCTACTGCTGTCAAAAGGCTTGTTATTCGCTTATATCTTCCAGTAACCACCTTCCAATAATAATCCGCTCCAACTAGAACACTCAGTCCGTCTTCTTGCTCACGTTCACACAAATTTGAGTCTGCCAAACAGAAGCCATCTAACTGAGGGCTTTTACTTTCTGGAGCAACCAAGACATCTAAGCAGATTTCTGGAACAACAACCGCCATAACTTCCACAGACCTTTCTCCAAATTGACTTTTTAAAACGATTTTCACTATTTTCATTTTATTAGCACAGGAAATTTTGTCTTGACCGAAAGGAATGATGGATAAATTAACAAAACCTTCGATTGGTAGGTTAAGCTTATTTACAACTGCTTCTTTCACGTACGTGCGCTGGCTGCCACCATCGATTATAAGACGAACGAATACATTCTTTCTCGCCGACAAAGAATTATTCGCTGCTAGGAAAGATCGCGCGGTTTGTAGAAAAACATATGATTTATTATTTTGTCTTGAAATTGATGTATTCGGCACAGACAAATTAATTGTTGGATTAAGCATTGCCACAGACTTCGAATTTTCTTTTGATTTTAATTCCACCTCACTGACAGATGATGCTTTATCGGAGTTGCACAACGAAGATGGATGCTTGTTTTTGCACTTTTTGCAATACAAACCTCTCGCTTTACAAAATCTTGCAGTGTGTCCCTTCATCGTGCATCGAAAACACCTACAATCATCTTTCAGCATATGTTTTTTCTCAGCCACTGTGTGCGAGCTGCTGCACTCTTTCGTTGAATGCTGGGCAGACTTGCAAAAAAAACATATTTCTTTCGCCTGCGTGGAAGCGAAGAGGCCAGCTGCTGTCGATGGTTGTGCGTGAGAACGGTGTGTGCTCGCTCGCACCGAAGAATTGCTAACACCTGCCCTCTCAATCGGCTCAACTTCTTGCTTGAGAAATCTAAGAATATTTTTCACCTGTTTGTCTCCATCGAAGGAAAGAGTAGATCCGGTATCACAAGCTGAATCATTGACGTCTTCGCCTTTTGTCAAGCTTTCTTTCTGTATTCGGTGATAATCAATTCGGAGTTCATTTGGCATGCATTTCAGGAGAATCGTCTTAAGCATTATATAATAATGAGAAGAGGGAACACCTAGTGCTGTTAGAGACCGACTGCAAGAAATTACTGTGTTGTATAAATTTCTTAATCCAGTTGCGTCAGTTTTGCTATGAACAGCTGGAAGTGCCATGAGTTGTTGCATCAACTTATCTTTTAATTTTTCCGAATCTCCATACTCCTCTTGCAAAAGAGAGATAGCCCCATCGTAGCAGGTATCAGTGGGTGTGAAACCTGATATAGTCTTCGCTGCGTTACCAGTTAAAACGGACTGCAAATAATTGAATTTTTCTGCTCCACTCAAAGACTCATTCTCATGCACAGTCGTACGGAAATTTTCCCAAAAACGAATCCATTCTTGATGGTCTCCTGAAAACTTTTTCAGCTCTAATTTGGGAAGTTTCGTACAACGAGCCTTCTGCAAATGTGTTGCAGATTGACGACGCACATTCTCATCATTTTGGTAGGGATTAATTTTAGCTTGTACCTTTGCTAAACGAACTTGTAACCTAGCCATCATACCTACAGCAGAGTCTTCATATTCGGCTATCTTCTCTGGTTTAGAGTCCTCAATGTTTTTATTCTGAAAATCATTGTTGATTGTGCGAAGATTCTCATTGGCGGTAGTGAGACGCTGCAAATAAGATGCGAGATCTTCTTCAATGGTGTCTAATTTAGACATATCCTCCATATCTCTTATTCCCGAAGTTTTCAAATATTCTGTAGCCTCGTTAACTATTTTAGTTATTTGACTGCGATAGCCGGCGCGCGCTTGCAGTTCCATTTTTTTTTTTTTTTTTTTTTATACTTGCGACAATAATTAAAAAGAGCTTTCACGTATACTAACTTTCAAACTAGGTTCTATTCTTGTTCCCGGGTTTCGGCACCATGTCAAAAATAACCCTGTGGGAAAATAATTAAACCGATTTTACCTAGTTGAAGAAAACAACTGATCTTTTCGGGTCTAATATCTCGTGACAACTGAACTTTATTTCAACTTAACGTCTAACAGTTTAATACACAGTTTTGTAACAGTTTAGTATACGAAGAACATTGTAAAGAATTTGTAGAAGAATATTGTAAATAAGAAAAGTAAGAATAAATAGCAATTCAAAGAAATTATGTAATAGTATGTAACAATTAAAGTATTGGTAAATTCTATATCGATTGTGTATTTAAAAAGAAATAGGGTAAATCATACTTCGTTTAATTTTCAACACTACCTACTTTCCATTTCCCCAGTGCTTTTCTGAAGAATCTCCCCAGGAGAATAAATACAAAATAATTTCCTTTTCCTCTGAAGATTCAGTCAATTAACATTTGCAATTCTCAGAATATGAAAATAATCCAATAATGATTGTTTATACGCTCCTATACTCTATCTATGTTTTCAGTAAAATATTTATTCTAAAAATCTATTTAAGATTTAAGATTATTTTTTATCAACAACATTTCTATTTGCCTCCGTAGTTTTTCAGACAAAATAAAAAAATCCACTTCAAAATTGTATCTAATATCATAAACTAACTCACATATTAAATAAGAATTTTATTTAAGACCAAAACGACCCTGCTTTTCCTCTTTCCAATATTCTACAATAATGGTAACATCCTTAAATGCAAATGAGCTCAATTACCATATCTTAATAGAGTCAGGTGTTTTCCCCTAAATTCCGCTATTAAACCTCTCCCGCCCGTGGCTACCAAGCCAACTTAAAAAATTGCTCAATTCGAAACACATTTCCTTTAATCATTTCTGCACTTAATTTAAAATCCCCCATACCCAACATGCTTTCTCTACAAAATTCTTCTTGCATAAAATTTAATTTCTTCCCTTAGATTTTCCAAAAAAGAAAAATATCCAAGCTAAGTCTATTTCGAAGGCAAACTATAATTTTTGATCATTCAATTTGCGATAGCTATACGAAGTGCCTAGCTACTGCTGGTTCTTCTGCTTTTTCGTCTGAACGGAATAGTCATTCATTGAGGCGAAAAAGATTCGATTTCGATGTTGGCAATAAAGGCAAACAACCCTACGTCCTTTTCTGGTTCGGCAAACTGATGTATGGCCTGAGATCACGAAACACTCAAAACCTAAGTAGATACTTATACCGATTATACGTATCTTTATATAGAATTTGATTGTGCGTTCCAATGGTTATCGGCTTCAACTCCGAAATCAACAGTTCATACTTCCTTTATGTGCTCTGTAGGGGAGAAGGGGGATTTCTCTTTAAATCTCGGTCCTACGAAGCTCACTTTTATCTTGCCTCTCGAAGGAATTACAGTGAAAGGCTAAACAAACTACCAACCCCGAATTTCTATCAGAATCAGAAATGATAAACTCCAAGACCTCCTTATACTTCACTTCACTTCACCTCACCTCACCTAAGACCCTTACATCAGAACTCAATCAGAGAGAGGGTGTTCGGTTCGCCGTTCGCCTACCCACGGTAATTGTTTTATGTGTGCGCCACTCATTGATATTACATTGAATTACTCTGTGATCTTAATGTAACGATAGCCCACCAATAGCAACAGCAACACTCATTTCAAGGAACACCGATAGACATCACAGGATAAATTGATACTAGATAGGTAGATGGAGATAGACAGACATTATTATTTGATTGAATTTCTCGAAATGACTCATTAGATGATGTGTTGGCTGCTAGATATTAGTTACAGAATATCTGTATTCGATGAGTTATTTCCATTGGCATTGGAAATGTTGATTTGGGCTGCGCAATTGTTGATATTGGAAACGAGTAATTAATTATTTATTATTGTATTCCTCGTTTGTAAAACTTAATTTAGTCAATATAATTATAATAATTGAGACTGGTGTATGAAATTCAGGTAACCTAGGGGTTGTTTTCATAAATAAGGGTGGGTGAGTCTGCTGCCGGATAGTTGAAATTAGATAAATGTCATACGATTACTGAACACTTAAGATTATTAGAAGTGGCCCAGGTAAAATTTTCTACGAAATGAAAATGAAGTAAGGTCATTATAACGATACTTGTAATTGTGAGGGAAATACTAATTGCGTGGAAAAGTGACTTAATGATCTAAGTGGCCTAAATGATTAATACAAGAAAGTTCAAAACAGAAATATAAACGTGACTTTATCACACTACATAAGATAGAACGGTTTTTGTTTTTTCAACAGAGCTAGTAGAATTTTTTCTTATAATAAATATTAATATTAATAAATAACTTAAAAATGCATTGCTTTAGATTATGATTTAATTTTATTTTTTTTTATTTTGCTCCTCTTAAAGGAGGGGTTATGACTACCCTTATAGCACAAGCGTTAAGGAAAGTTGGAGACACCGATATGCACATTGGTTGTGAATATTTAATCCACAATGCTAGGAGGAGCCGGGAAAAAAATTCCACATTCGTGTGGTGGGATGTGGGACTTAAGAAAGAATCTCTATACTTAACAGTTCGTCAAAAGTTGTCCTCAAGTGTAAACTGATGGGCATTCCTAAAGGTATTATATATCCAACAGACTCAAGTGGGTTTTTGGAGCACCTGCCTGAAAATGAGAATTGTGCTCAAGATTTGGACGAATTAAGCCTTTTTATATAAAAGCCAGATCAAAAGGGGAGACAAATTTCTTGTTTCTTCGGAGAAAACCTAAGCACCAAGTAGCGTTTTTGGCAACGTCAAATATGTGGTCATTCCACAAAAGTTGGTCAGTAACCGAGAACTCATGCGGATACCGGCATTTGGGGTAGGTTTTGCTTTAACAATAAGAGACAGTGCTGCCAAGATTATAACTTAGTAAGCTTATCATACGCTGCCGTTCAAGTTCCACATTCAAAGAACATGGACGTTGATCTAAAAAGGAATATGAAAAGCTGAGGGTACCTACTGTCGTCAAAAAAAAAATCATTTTAATGAATAAGAAGTTTCAGGCAGCATATCATAAATAAATATGAGGAAGAGAGTCGTAGGCACAACCTAGCCCTGGGGCACACCAGCATTTATTTTGTGGATATCAGGCAGACCAATACAACTTGTATTGAACGGTCTGAAAGGTAGTTTCTAATCCAATGAGAAATTCATCGATACCAAATGCGCGAATTTTTTTTTTTGAAATATCAAGTGCCATCATCTTACTTTCTCCAAAATGATGTAAAGGTTTCACTGCTCGGTCATTAGGAAGCTTCCGTTTTCAAAATATTTCTTGAGCTGGAAATTAATCAGCAATTCCCAGACCTTGGAAAGAAGGTAGAAGAAGATATATAAACGTCTTTTTTAGGGACAAGCTTCATAAATGCTGTTTTTCATCCACTCGGAAAGAGACCAGTAGAGTAGGGCTAGGGCTGGCCACCAGACGAGAAAAGTCTCGGTCTCGCATGACGAGACTGAGACGAGACGAGACGAGACGAGACTGCCTTTTAAGCATCCGAGACGAGACCGAGACGAGACTGTATATTTGGACCCAAAATTACAGAGAGTCTAATATATTAAAAAATCCAATTTTAATTAATTATTTATCTTCTTCAGCTCATATTAAAACTATAATCGAAAATATTTCGTTCCAATAATGAACAGGTTGTTCATATCCGAAATGGTTTTTTTCGGAGACGAGACCGGGACGAGACTTAATTTACGAGACCGAGACGAGATTGAAAAATTTTGATTTTAACGAGACGAGACGAGACGAGCCTTACAAAAGCCTCGTCGAGTCTCGTCTGGTGACTAGCCCTAAGTAAGACAGATGGAAAAGCTTTCGCATTGGCTTTGCCAGCGTGGAAGAACACCTCTTCAGAACAATAGGAAGAATGCTATCCGGACCAGCGTGCGAAAGAAGATTCGTCCCATAAAATCGTTTGCGCTCTCAAGTACAGCTACCTTAAAGTTGTTAGCAAGAGCCCATTTTTGTTCTATTTTGTTTTCGATCTTATTAAAAAAGTTTGTGTTGGAACTTCGTTTGAGTTAAATATTAGTACTTCTGGCTAGACAAAATAATTTTTTTTGTTGATTTGTTTACTGTGGTGAAATAGCTAGTTTATGAAATATTAATATGTTTTTTTTTAAAGGACAACCTGGTACACAGTGAGTCAAGGAATTTTGTATGAAATTTGATTTTTTTTTAAATTATTTGAATTGTTAAGTTTTTTTTTATTTATTTAGTTCTTTAATAGTTTTATGTTTTTTTTTTTTGCTTTATGGACAAATAAAAGTAATTTTGTATCAACTAATAAAATAAATAATTACAAAATAATAAAATTTTTAATCTATATTTTGTATTACATTAGGAGGGTTTTTCTATTTGTTTGTTGGTTTTATTAAAGGAAAATTAATTTATAGATTAATTAAAATACATAACTTTAAAAAATACAAATGTTCCTTATCCCTGATTCATTATGTACCATGCACTGATTCACTGTGTACACCCATGGTACACAGTGAATCACAAGGTTATGTGATTTAAAAAAATGTACTTAAATTCAAAAGTTGTGGAGAAAAAACGGATGTCTTTTGATTATAATTGTATGAGCAACAGCGCAAGAAGTAAAAAGTGATCCACTGTTGGCACCCTTACCCTACGAGACAAGATAAAACTAAATAAACGTAGATCTTTGAGAAAATTTAAAAAATTCAGTATAGTCTTGGTATATCGTTGTGGTTTTTTGTGCATTGAAATACAATAATTTAAATTATTTGTTTGTTTATTATTGTGTGTTGTATGTTTGTTATTTTTTCTCGAGACCAACGAAATTGATTTAACTAAAGAAGAAGACAAAAAATAAATATTTCCATAACTGATGTTTTGTTTTAATTTGTTTCCTTTGTAAGAGGTTTAAATAAAGACTGCGAGACTGTAAGCCCTGCCTTATTTACAAAAAACAATTGCTTTTCATGTGCGGTTCGCTGCTGTCACCTCAGAAGCCTCGATATTCGCCAATTACAACCATCAAACTTACTCGATTTAAACCATGTTAGTCTTTAAAGCCTAAAATATGACATTCATTCATTTTGTTTTTAATAATATAATGTAAATTTTTGATATATAATTATGCATTTTATTATTGCTTACCTCGAATTGTCACCAAATATTACAACACATCACACTCAGAGCATTTTACTGCGTACCCCCAAGTACAATTAATCATAATTTAAAAGCCCGTAAAGCATCGCCTGTCAAGTGTCAAGCTACAGCGTACAGCGTACAGCGTTTGTATGTTAAAGTTTTAGGCCTCATGTGTTTCATTGCTCCTGGCCTCATGTCCAATGTCCATTTATGCAACTTAAAATAATAATGCATCAGAAGTTAAAAAATCCGACAAAAAATATGTGCATTATCTGTTTAAGGTTCGATAATGATAATTTCACACTCTCTGTGCTCTGTCCATTTAGCACGCCAAGGACTCTACAACTATTTATTTATATTAAATTATTGAAACTCATGTCAACAGTAATTAATTTCGGCGACTTAATGTGTTTCCTGCTCCAAGGAATTTTATATTTTTTGTTCGAAGATGAAATAAAAAAAAATTGAAATAAAATACCCATAATATGTATGAATAAAATTGATAATAATGCAAAATTAAAAAAAAATTCCTGCATTCAGGACTGTATATATGGTGTAGGTGTATGGATATATCTTTTTATGGATGAACATGAACTCAAACTCTTGTAGTACCAAACGACGCACGATGGACATGGGCTTGGACTTGGGCATATGGGGCATGAAGGGATGGGGCCAACAACTGTAGCAAGAGTCGAACAGACGGAAAGCGAGAAAATTGGTAATAAAAATGCAAATCGTCCCGAAGTCCAAGTTAATTAATTTGGATATTATCATAAAATGGATGGAAACAGGGTTTGTTGGCTCATGCAGGAAGCAGCCATGTGGAATGATGCTTTGTAAACAGAATAAAATGAGTGAGATAAGTGTACCTATCTATAGATGGTTCTTGAACGGTTTTAAATTGCGGCGAATTTTAAAATTTGTTTATATTTTTCTTTAAGTCGTCGTTGGGCTGGTTGGTTGGTTGGATGTTGTTAAATGCAATTTGCAATTAAAAGGGCTAGTACTAGTACCATGCTCAGCACGCGCATGAATATATATTTTTGAAGTAAAAACACTGCAAGGGTTGTCTAAGTGTATTTTTAGTTTCCTTGATTGTGCGATGAAATTGTACAAAATAAGAGTTTAATGTCATAACCATTTTCGACACAGGAGTAGAGTTGCAGTTAGTTGAAGTTAGTTGAAGAATTTTTTTTTTTTTAAGTACGCAATTATCTAAGATAAACAACCGGTGTACCCTTCTTTAAAATCATTACAAATTAAATTTTAATTCAAAATACAAAACTCTGTTCGATTTAGTTTATTTCACGAATGTTATAGCCCAGGCAAATTGTATCTACCTTCTCTGCCAAAGCCCAGTAGCCCGTAGCGTAATGGTTAGTGCGTTCGACTGTCACGCTGGAGGTCTGGGTTCGCTTCCCAGCCTCGTCCACCTAAAAACTAAAAAGTTTTTTTCAGGGCTACTGCCTCTTGCGAGGAATTGACAAATCCTCCTCACTTGTCAGGAGTAAGTGCTTCTCGTTTAGCCGTTCGGATTCGGCATAAAATTGTAGGTCCCTTCCGTTCCTGTCGACAGGCGCACACAGGAATGGTTGCGAGTTGTTAGTCACTAGGCCCTGGTTCTTCATGAGCCGTTGTGCCACCCGATTTATTTATTTTTTTTTCTCTGCCAAAAAATCCAAGTAAAGATTTTTAAAGGCAATTATACCAAAATAAATATTATTTTAGTATTAGCGGTACTGTGGCAATTTCGAAAATATCATTTTTTGTATATAACTTCGAAACAGTAAATGCTCTCAGATCTCTCTAAAAGAAAAGAAAATATATCAATTGAAGCGCTTAGAAGATGAAGGTCGTAAGCGACATTTTTAAACATTTTAGTTTTAATCATTTAAAATTTATTGCCTATAACTTTTTTTTATGAAAATAATAAAAATACTGTATGGATAATTTAAAGTCAATAAAACTCAGGTGAATTTAATTTTAGGAATCTTTTTTATTTAACGCAAATAGTTGTTGAGATATTTACAGTTTTGTGCATTTAACACCTTTATCTGGGAACTTTTTTGTATATAATTTAATTTTGTTTTTATAAAGTTAAGTGACTTTTTGATATGTTGTAATTTACTTTTTTTTGTTTGTTTTTTCTCTTTCTCTTCTCCAGGATCTGCTGAAATTGCATTTAAATAAAACCATTGACGAATTTAGCCATCATGTTAAGCCACCTGCGTCGGAATATTCAAAGTTGAAGTAGTGTGTGTTGGCTGGTGCCTCTTGCCTGCACATGCACTGATTTTTGGGGTGTTCACCTATAATGTCTTATCTTAAAACCTTTATGCACGAAATGAAAAGTTCAGATAAAATTATTTTTGTATAAAGGACTTAATATAAAGGACTTAAGCGCATTTAACACATTCATCCACAAAGTTCATTATTAAAGTGATTGCAAAAAACACCTTCATCTTTGGTTAAATATTAATCTAGAGACGATAGAAGAGTACAGACGAGTCAGAAATTTAAGTTTTCATATAACACTTCCATCTGTAGGTAAAAAGCCAAATTTCAAAAAATGTCACTTAACACCTTCATCTTCTAAGCGCTTCAATTGTTTGTCTTTAGGAAGATTCGACATTTCAAAAAAAAAAAACTAAAGTGTCGGAAACACTCGTTTTTTATGTACAAAGCCTAAACAGTTCTTATTACCGACATCATCTGAATGAAAAGTTTGTGCACTATCTGCCCCTTATAGGACAAAAGTATAAGTTTCTTTTTAAATTCAAATGTTTTAAAGATATAAGATATTGCGCCTTAAGAAATCGAAAATATACTCAGCGGCACTGAATCTTGGCCAATCGGTGTCCATCGGTTATCATCCAATGGCAAATGTTTTTAATGTTAATAAAACATATCGCCATGAAGATAGGTCAGAAAAGTTGTTTATCTCTTTCCTGCAAGTCCGTTATTCATTATGTTTGAGTCCAATAGATTATTTCTTAAGAAATTTAGTCGAATGGGGTCATTGACACAGTCATAGTCAAATTAGATTATTGTGTTCTGTGAAGTGCACTGTTACTTTATTAAAATAGTGTGTTATCGTGGTTTTATTCAAAGGCTTAAGCATATTTTATAAGCATACAAAATGGCTTAAACGCCAGCACAGGTAGCTCAATCTGAAGCTTTAATCAACCAAGGACTGACACAACGTGAGGTGGCTTCTACGCTCGGAGTATCGCATTCATCAATGCAGTATGCATTAAAAAGGCTTCAAGAGACCGGTAGCTACCATCGCCGACCAGGTAGTGGGGGAGTAAGATGCACATCGGGACGGGATGATAGATTTATCAAACTGGAAATTTTAAGAAACCGCTTCCTCACCGCCGTTGAGGTCCGCCGGCGGCTTAAAATTACAAGAGAAGTCAATGTAAGCGAGCGTACGGTAAGAAGACGCATGGAGGAAGCGAGTTTAAAAGCTCGCAGGCCAGCACGTGGTCCACAACTGCTCAGACAGCACCGAGTAGCCCTGCTTCGATTTGCTAGAGACCATGTGAATTGGACTCACGAGCAATGGGCCAGAGTTCTGTTCACTGATGAGTGCAGAATCGCTTCACGTGCACCAGATGGTCGACAACGTGTATGAAGAAGAAGAGGAGAGCGATTTCTACCTATCACCACCACAGAAACTGTGGCTTTTCATGGGGGGGCGTACAGAATTGGCAATCGTTGATAATCGATTAAATGCAAATGCACGCGATACGTTGAGGAGATCCTTCAGGAACACGTACTGCCCTATATGGGGTTCATAGGATACGACCAGTTCCTGTTAATGCAAGATAACATGTAGCAAGTTCCGTAAATGAATTCCTTCCTTTAAGACTGTCTTGTTACAAATAGGGTTTTCTGTATAAAAGAACTTAGCTCTTTTTTTACCATTTATATTTTTAGTGTGATTTAATTTAAGGGATGTATTTATTAAGGTAAATTTATGGTTTTAGAATTTCGAGATATATTATTTTTTTTCCATTCTAAGTTAATTTGTCGCCAATACAGTTAAAAACAAAATGGGCAAAAATATATGGGACCTGGTCTACCTAGTGCCCAGAAACGAGACCTTTGAAAATGTGAGTATTTTTTTTGTTTTAAAAAAATGTGAGTTGGCTAATATAAGCGACCAAAAAAATAAGAAAAACACTTTGCAAATTCGAATAAACATACACAAATTGTTTTATATTTTGTAATAAACTACCTTAACCCCATCATGGTTTGCAGTTCTGCGTCCATATTCAAAAATGATGCTCTTGAACTATGGTTTTCAACGTTGTATATCTCAATTGTGGGCACTAGCCGCACAATTATTGCCATTCATTAAATTCGCTAAAATGAATAAAAAAAAGTATTATTTTCATAATGTTAAGCGAATTATCCGCCAACCATGATATTATTCGCTATTATTGGCCATTGTTATAAAAGTTTCCTTATTTTGGGGTCTATTCAGTTCATCAAAAGTGACCAACACTGTCATTTCAATGGAATACTTTTGCAAATAATTTTTGCTCTAATTGCAATCTTTGTCGTCATTATACTGCCTTAACCCCATGGCTTACAGTTTTGTGTCTAAACAAAAAAGTGGTGTACTAGGGCTAAGCTTTTCAACGATATATAGGTATATATCTCATTCGTGGGCAAAAGGTAGACCAAAATGCCTATTCTCCTTTATTAAAACCCATTATAAAATTCTTAATAATAGTTTTTCTTCTAAAAACAGCTAAACATATTTTTCTGTAGGAAAAGTATTATTATTTCTAGGCTTAAGATAAAATAACTGCCTACATAAGAAATCGAAAACTATACATTTTTAAAACACTTAAAATGGAGCACTTTGATTTTATAACTTCACAACGGAAACCCTGTATAGCTTATTCTTTTGATGAAATTTGTGGTGGTAACATAAACGAAATGAATTCTTTTGGGAAAAGGAAATTATATGGCTTTTAATTAATTTAATTATGTCGTCTAGAGTAACACATGGCTTTTTTGCTTAATTTGTGAAAGTAAAAAGGTTATTGTGATTTCAAACGTCTACATTTTCAGGTGATACATAATATATAATTACAGGTTGGTCGGTAAAGTTTTTAAAGAATAAATGTATTCATTATTAATTATGCTCGGATTTTGCTTGGTTACACGAAAGACTGGATTTGCAGAAAGCATTGTAGTCATTAAGACGTTTAAGTTAATGAGTCAGTCATCCAGTCGACCGATTCATGTGAATGATTCATTCAAGTTGCCTCAAATTATTTTTTAAAATTTTTCATTCTTTGACAGCAAAGCGTCAACACTACTTACTTTTGAAGTTCTTGTGACAATCAAATTGTTAAATTGACGGATAGAATCATATAAGCTTTTATGTGAAGGTTTAGCAACCATTCCAAGGCTATCAAATTGTGATAAAAGGTCAGATAGTTTCAGTAATTAAAATATCAGCTGGTGGGTCAGCCAAATACATTTCTAAGGTCGTGTGTCAATTGCGTTAAAAGTGCGTTAAATTTTGACATTACTGAGGTGAATACAGTCGTCAAAATTTAACCTGCTCAGGAGCTCGTTTAAATTTTAACCAGTCTTAGAAGAAGAAATAGCAGTTTTTAAAATGGTGTGAGGTCTCACAAACACAAATGCATTACAGCAGGGACGGAGTGCCTGGGGCGCCATCAGAATAGTAATTTTTGTTATTTTCCGAAGTTGTTTTAGTGGAATGTTCTAAAAAAAAGAAAGAGTACGTGCGTGAAGCAATTTGTCAATCTGAAATTTCAAATCGCTAGTGTGATTTAAAAAAAATACAATAAAAAAGTGTTACAAATTTAGACGCATATATATAAAAAAAACTTTGGAAAGACAAACCTTTTCAAGTGAATAAAATAGACATTGTAGTTATTTAGCAATCAACAAAAAAATAGTAAGTGCGGTAAGAGCATTTCCTCTCACAAGTGAGTTTTATTATATTTTTCTCAAAGCAAGTGCTGTTAACTGTTTGTATTTATGTAGAATAATTAACTATCGAAGAACAAATTATTTATAATGGATTAAACTTTAACCATGAACCATGAACAACCAAATATGAACTGATAGACACCTTACTGAACAGACAAATTAACATTGAAACAAACAAACGGAACAAATAAATTTTTTATTACTAACTTAAAACGTAAAAAATCGATTTAATAACAAAAAATAATTTTCTCATAAGAAGGGCGCTTACCAGATAGATGCGCCTTTCAACCTCCAATATAATCTCATGCACACCTGTTAACAAGAATTTCAGCTTGACATTTCTGGTTCTTAAATTCTAACAAAAAAATTATGTGCACATTTTCAACTAAATTATAATATTCTTGACTTTATTTAAAGTGTAACCCATTCTAAATATATTGTTTAATAGTTCATCAATCTAAAGACAAAAACTTTACAGCACTTTTTTTGAAAAAAATATAATAAAATTCACCTGTGAAAGGAAAAGCTTTTATCCACCTTGTTTTGTTGATTTCCACAACCCCTGAACAATGCACTTCATGTTTTTTTTAATTTATAAGAAGATCACCACAATGTCTAATTAATGCACTTTAAATTATTTGTTTTTTCAAAGTAATTGTTATATTAATTTGGGTTTTAACTTGTACCAATTTTTTTTTCTTTGTTTTTTCTAATCACGCTCTAACGATTTGACACTTCTGGTTCTCAAAAATTGCTTCACTCACGTACACTGTATATGTGAAAAAAACCTCTTCCTCTATTTCTTCTTCTAAGTAACCAGTGGATAAATTTTGACGTTTGTATGAAACTTCTTGCACATTACTTACACCATCGACCTATTATACCTGGACTGCTAGGAGCCAACATCACGATGGTTCCCTTTACCCTGAGGCCACACGAGCCAGTACTGGCTTACAAGTTACAATACATTTAAATTTTCTTGCTTACACATACAAACCTGAGCAACTTGCCCGGCAACTAGCTTGCCATTTTCAAAGCCAGTTGGGAAGCCAGTAGAGAAGACAGTGGCCTCGTTCAGACCCAATTGCTGCGAACGGCGACGAATCGACATTTCACGGTCTTCAGCAACACTCTCAGAAACAGACGCAATATTCTCTTCTGTACGCACTGTACGCATTCGTGTGGTTGGTTTAATGTCCAATAAAGTAAACTGAGTGCGAAACTTGGTCACAATCGCATTAATTGTTTGCTCACTTGGTCGATTATGTAGACCATAAATCGGACGTAAAGCGCGAAACACATTTCGAACCGAACACTGATTTTGGTAATAAAATTCAATGATTTGCAAGCGTTGCTCGTTAGTAAGTCTATTCATGATGAAATGTCAAAGCATACTGAGCATCTTTCTCTTTGACACCATGTCTGAAATCCCGCGTGATCTGTCAAATACTAATGCATGAAAATCCTAACCTCAAAAAAATCACCCGTTATATAAAGCTATATAGATAGCTTTTCGTTGAAAATTTAATGAAAAATTAAATATTCTTTCTACCACAACTTTTAATGAGAGGAAGGACCAAAAAATCAAATATTTTTTTAAAATTATTTTGAAAAAATCGAAATTTTTGAATTAGATGAAAATCAATCCATGTTACTTTGACGCGACAGAAAAGTCTGTTAATGCGTCCGTCGACGCATTGCCAGTATTTTGCAATTACCATCGCAAGACATGATAAAGAATTCGACGTCTTTTTTTGTTAAGTAAGAAAAAATTGAAGTCCGATACGAAAGCAAATTTCCATAAAAATATGTATTTAAAATCCTAGATAGGATATCCTAGTAAAAGCTGAACGTGACCGCAGATACCTGAAATCAACTTGCTTACAAGTTGCGTGCCGCCTACGTCACTGCATATTCACGTATACGAACTTGACAGTCAATCTATGTAGCCAACTGGCTCGTGTGGCTTCAGGGTTATTAAAAAAAAAAATCGATACACTAGCGGCAATTTGAAAATGACTTAGGCATAATTTATTCACTCAAAGTTAAACATAACTTTGGGATTTTTACAGTCAACTTGAGAAATATTTTTTTTTCACTCGAAGTTGACGTTTTCAACTTTAGGTTTTCAACTCTAGATTTGATAAACGAAATAGTAGAAGTTAGTGAGTAAACTTGGGAGTTTTCATCATTTCTGTTAATTCATTCATGATATTGTGTAAACTTTTCGCTTTTTACTTCGAAAGGAAAAAATCTTAAAATAAATAATAATCAAATAAAAATAGAGCTCTGTTTTAATTGAAATAATAAAATAAAAAATATTTTGTGCAAATTACCTTCTTCTGAGAGAATTGGGCGTCATCTTTTTGGAGTAGCGAAGATGATTTATCCCTTGAAAGGCGGCAATATAAATGCTTCCCCGTGTTGGTATCGATAAATAGGACGACCATGATGAATAATGGTTTATCCCGAGTATTTTATTGAATAAGGAAACACAAAATTCTTATTCCAAATATTTTGAATATCTAAAATGAATAAAGAAACATATTCACACTCAAATGCAAAATTATTCTAATGCGAACCAAAAGTTGGAAATGACTTCTTGTGAGTCATGCACACAAATGAGAATGACGATTGACTAGCAGTCCAGGTATAGGTAGGTAGGTAGAAATGGCAGCCACGGGCAGTCTAGCCCATAGCCCAATTAGCGCTCAAGTGCGCCGTTTTGATACCATACCTCGTTTGAACCTGTGGATGGAATTGAAGAGAGAAAATATGAGCATATCCTCAGGATATCGTCCCTTTTTATTTAGTTTATAATAGGATTTTGTTGTAGCTTTAAGCACAATCATCAGAAAGTGGATCACTCACTCAACCAGATCAGCACCCGCACCCGCACCCGCACCATCCACAGTTAGCCCACTAGGCAGTTCGTTGGCTGGCACAAATTAGTTAGACAAATTAGTATATAAGGAATGTTAAGATTCAATAAAGACACTTGTGTTTTGAACACGGAAACTATCACTTCTTAATTTGGCGGCGAGTAATCGCTCTATCCAATATAGCGTAGTACGCTTAAATTACTGATAGCATGGTACGCTTAAAATACCAAAAACTTAGGGACCACTTAACCAACAACATATAACACTACAGAATTAATGGCTTTTACAGCCGCTTGACTGTCTGTAATAATAGCTGCATTAAGGTTTTGGTTTGGATCTGCTTTTAGTAACTTGCAAGCTTCCCTGATTGCCAGCAATTCAGCTTGAAAGACGCTTGCAAGGTCAGGTAGCCGAAAGGACCTAGATACATTAAGAGACTCAGAGAAGATTCCTGCACCAACGCCACACTCCATCTTTGAGCCATCAGTAAAGATAGTTGTGTCGAAATCTTTCGTCACGACGTTATCATTCCAATCCTTCCTGGATGGAAATTTAACTTTGAAATCCTTACTGATACTCATTGTAGGGGTGCAGTAGTCAGTGGGAGTCGAAAACATTTCCATTGGAATCAAGTCTGTGATATTGCTGTGACCATAGGGCTTGGCAAACCAAGAGTTTGATTCTTTAAGTCTTAAAGCGCTGCAAGATACTAGATATTTAATATGTAAATCAAGTGGTAAAAGGTGCAGAAAAACACTTAAGGCATCAGTCGGGCAGGATCTTATAGCCCCTGTTGTGCCAATGCTAGCAGTTCTTTGAACCTTCCTTAGTCTATCTGTTATATTTTTTGTTAAGTGCAGGCCACCATACAATCGAACCGTATGTGAGGATCGGTCGTACCACGGCTGTGTCCACAGGATCATCTTCGACTGAAGCCCCCACTTTTTTTTACTACAGGCATAGAATGCTATACAGGCATTCTTGACCCTTTCTTCCAATGTTCAACTTCCAATTTAATTTGGGGTCGAGAATAACACCTAAATATTATATTTAGAGGAGAGTGAGAGTGTTTGGCCGTTGAGTCGGGGTAGAATGAAGGGGTGTATCTTAGTCTTGGTAGTAAATAGCATCAGTTCAGCTTTGCTTTGGTTAACTCCTAGTCCACAGCTCGTGGCCTAGTTGCTGACCTTCCTTAAAGCCATTTCCGTTATCTCACTTAACACAGGAGAAAACTTCCCTGACACTAATATGTATTGAAATCGTTTATGATAAAAGTCAAACAAATCTGTCTTTTATTCTGTTATGGTTTATAACAGATTTCATAACAGAATTCGAACTGTAAACTACCAATTAATAAAAGAATGAAAGGTTTTTTGACAGTTCGAAAATTTGTATGGAAATTGATAGAAGAATAACAAAATAAAAGAATCAAAGATTGCGCCGAATGGGCCTAATTGTTTGATTTAAAGTTGCTAGTGCGAATCTAGCCTTAGACTTAAGGGAACATATTAGCCAGAAAATATGTATGCATACCTTTGTATACCTGAAGAACTATCATTTAGTTGCCTAAAAGAATTATTGGGTGTTTAAGTTTAGGTATACACAAAATGTAATTCCATTACTTTATCGAAGCACAGTTTCAAGTAAAAATATTTGCTATTTTTTACAAGATGGTTCTTATGCCTTACACAATTTAGATAAATATTTTAACTATTGAAATAAATTAACCAAGGAGAAAACTTAGCTTTAATTATTTGATCCTGGTGAATTACTCTCTTTTAATAGCTTTTCATGACCTTAGAAAGTTCTACTAAGTCAACTAGTGATTCCAAAATGAGATAATTCAGATGAAACTCCAATTTTTGTAGACTGTGAACGCCATTAGGAGCTATTTAAATTGTTCTTTTTGTCTTGGAAGTGTCAATCTAATTGAAAATCCATGTTAACTTAGCAAAGTCATCTGATAATTCTCCTTTTCAAAAAGGATTCACATGTTGTGATTTCAATAGCTCCAAATAAATTTATCTGAGCCATAAATTGTTTCGTTCCGAAGTAAATGTGCAACCAACCAATTCGATCCCCTCGTTAGCCACATTCTGAAAATTAAAACGAATGGCCAAAGGATTGTTTTTCTTCTCTTTTGATTTCGGTTTTTATTTATTTGTATTTCACAGTTGCATTCTTTGTTTTTGGGATATTTTTCTAGAGATAAGCATACACCACACCAATATACCAAAGTATTGAAGCAACTGCCATGAGAAACAACCAAATGACGACAACGCAATCTCACAAAAGGATATTCTCTGTCACATTGATACAATGCATTGGGCAAAGGAATTTTGTATTTTAATTTTTTCTTTTTCAGTTTGGTGTTTGTTGTCGATTCCTTGGCCGTTTGTATAAATATCGAGGAATTAAAGGAAAATCTGGACATGGCTTAACTGAAAGACCATTCGCCGAGCGGTATTTTCTGCTTGTTAATCCAAGCCTTAAACAGGGATGTCTTCGAAGGATTTATAGACGTTGGTATTTTTGTGTTGTGTGTGTTTGCATTGAGATTCGTTTGTTAGCCATCGAAATTGCGATCGGACTTGGTATGGGTTTTTTCGTTGGTAGAAATGAAGATAATTTTCGCATATTTTTGTACATCAGAAATTCAGAAATACCATCATGCATTGATTTAACATACTCATGGTTGGCATACGTAAAACTTTGGTATTTTTCTTTAGTCTCACAGCAAGGCAATCATGATAATCGGCTTAATTTTGAAAATTGTTGTTTACAGCGTCAGCGTAGAGCATAAAGCCGATGCAAGAATAAGGAAAAACTATGTGACAACAACTTGGAGTTGTATTTGTAGGACTTTCCTTTGTTTGGTTAAACATGGTTTAAGCAATTCCCGTCATTAATGTTATAACTAAAATTCAGGAAAGTGGTCTTAATAAAACAAAAAAGTTTTCATTGATCACCATTCAGGAGGAGTCAAGTGAAACACGGCTTATTCTAAACAGTAAGGAAACCACGTTGTCCATCAGGTAAGGGGAGTTTTCCGCAAAAAGGGTTCAAAGTCAAAGCCTAAAAGTATAGAAGCTGATAAATGTTTGAATTTTCATCAAATTTGGCGGATATTGTTACGAATATCTAACGTCAGGTTCCCGATCCATAAAGGGTCACTGCCTGGTGACACACAATGGGGCATAGTCATAGTTATTTTAGACGTGGGGTAAGTTAAACATAGCTTTGGTTGAATTTTCGGACGTTGGTTCTATTTTTTTTCAAAATATTTGAAGCTATTTGTGTAGTATACCAAGTTAGTTAACCATCGCGGTCGCCGTCGCGGTCGCCGTCCTGGTCGCCGTCGCAGTCGCAGTCGCGGTCGCCGTCGCGGTCGCCGTCGCGGTCGCCGTCGCCATCGCGGTCGCCGTCGCGGTCGCCGTCGTGGTCGCCATCGCGGTCGCCGTCGCGGTCGCCGTCGCGGTCACCGCCACGGTTGCGGTCGTCGTCGCGGTCGCAATCGCAGTCGTGGTCGCCGTCGCGGTCGTGGTCGCGGTCGTGGTCACCATCGCTGTCGCGGTCGCCGTCGCGGTCGCAGTCACGGTCACCGTCGCAGTCGCCGTCGCGGTCGCCATCGCGGTCGCCATCGTGGTCGCGGTCGTGGTCGCCGTCGCGGTCGTGGTCGCCGTCGCGGTCGTGGTCGCCGTCGTGGTCGCCGTCGCGGTCGCAGTCGCGGTCGCCGTCGTGGTAGCCGTCGTGGTCGCCATCCTGGTCGCCGTCGCAGTCGCGGTCGCGGTCGCCGTCGCGGTCGCCGTCGCGGTCGCCGTCGCGGTCGCCGTCGTGGTCGCCATCGCGGTCGCCATCGTGGTCGCGGTCGTGGTCGCCATCGCGGTCGCCGCCACGGTCGCGGTCGCCGTCGCAATCGCAATCTCGGTCGTGGTCGCCGTCGCGGTCGCCGTCGCGGTCGCCATCGTGGTCGCGGTCGTGGTCGCCGTCGCGGTCGCGGTCGCAGTCGCAATCGCGGTCGTGGTCGCCGTCGCGGTCATGGTCGCCGTCGCGGTCGCCGTCGCGGTCGCCGTCACGGTCACAGTCGCGGTCGCCGTCGTGGTCGCCGTCGCGGTCGCCGTCCTGGTCGCCACCGTCGCGGTCGCCGTCGCTGTCACAGTCGCAATCGCGGTCGTGGTCGCCGTCGCGGTCGTGGTCGCCATCGCGGTCGCCGTCCTGGTCGCCGTCGCAGTCGCGGTCGCCGTCGCGGTCGCCGTCGTGGTTGCCGTCGCGGTCGCCGTCGCGGTCGCCGTCGCCGTCGCCGTCGCGGTCGCCGTCCTGGTCGCGGTCGCTGTCGCGGTCGCCGTCACGGTCGCCGTCGCGGTCGCCATCGCGGTCGCCATCGCGGTCGCCGTCGTGGTCGCCATCGCGGTCGCCGTCGCGGTCGCAGTCGCGGTCGCCGTCGCGGTCGCCGTCGCCGTCGCTGTCGCCGTCGCTGTCGCGGTCGCCATCGCGGTCGCCATCGTGGTCGCGGTCGCTGTCGCGGTCGCCGTCGCAGTCGCAGTCGCGGTCGCCATCGCGGTCGCCATCGCGGTCGCCGTCGCGGTCGCCGTCGCGGTCGCCGTTGCGGTCGCCGTCGCGGTCGCCGTCGTGGTCGCCGTCGAGGTCACCGCCGCGGTCGCCATCGCGGTCATTGTCACCGTCGCGGTCGTCGTCGCGGTCGCCGTCACTGTCGCGGTCGCCATCGCGGTCGCGGTCGCCGTCGTGGTCGCGGTCGTGGTCGCCGTCGCCGTCGCGGTCGCAGTCGCCGTCGCCATCGTAGTCGCAGTCGCGGTCGCGGTCGCCGTCGCGGTCGCGGTCGCCGCCACGGTTGCGGTCGCCGTTGCTGTCGCAATCGCGGTCGCTCTCGCGGTCGCTCTCGCGGTCGCCGTCGCGGTCGCCGTCGCAGTCGCAGCCGCGGTCGCCATCGCGGTCGCCGTCGCGGTCGCAGTCGCGGTCGCAGTCGCGGTCGCCATCACTGTCGCGGTCGCCATGTGGTCGCGGTCGCGGTCGCCGTCGCGGTCGCCGTCGCCGTCGTGGTCGCCGTCGAGGTCACCGCCGCGGTCGCCGTCACTGTCGCGGTCGCCATCGCGGTCGCGGTCGCCGTCGTGGTCGCGGTCGTGGTCGCCGTCGTGGTCGCGGTCGTGGTCGCCGTCGCGGTCGCCGTCGCGGTCGCCGTCGCCGTCGCAGTCGCCGTCGCCTTCGTAGTCGCCGTCGCCGTCGTAGTCGCCGTCGCCGTCGTAGTCGCCGTCGCTGTCGCGGTCGCCGTCGCGGTCGCCGTCGCGGTCGCCGTTGCTGTCGCAGTCGCAATCGCGGTCGCTGTCGCGGTCGCCGTCGCGGTCGCCGTCGCAGTCGCAGTCGCGGTCGCCATCGCGGTCGCAGTCGCGGTCGCCATCGTGGTCGCGGTCGCGGTCGCGGTCGCCGTCGTGGTCGCCGTCGAGGTCACCGCCGTGGTCGCCATCGCGGTCATTGTCACCGTCGAGGTCGTCGTCGCGGTCGCCGTCGCTTTCGCGGTCGCCATCGCGGTCGCCGTCGTGGTCGCCGTCGCCGTCGCTGTCGCGGTCGCAATCGCGGTCGCCGTCGCGGTTCCCATCGCGGTCGCCGTCGCGGTCGCCGTCGTGGTCGCCATCGCGATCGCCGTCGCGGTCGCCGTCGCAATCGCGGTCGCAGTCGCCGTCGCGGTCGCCGTAGCTGTCGCGGTCGCAATCGCGGTCGCAGTCGCCGTTGCCATCGCAGTCGCCATCGCAGTCGCCATCGCCGTCGCGGTCGCCATCGCGGTCGCCGTCGTGGTCGCCGTCACGGTCGCCGTCGCGGTCGCGTTCGCCGTCGCGGTCGCCGTCATGGTCGCCGTCGCAGTCGCCATCGCAGTCGCCATCGCGGTCGCCGTCGCTGTCGATGTCGCAATCGCGGTCACAGTCGCCGTCGCGGTCGCCATCGCGGTCGCGGTTGCTGTCGCGGTCGTAGCGCTCCCATTGTCAGTTGGTGTGCTTTCAGTTTATTTCTAATAAACAGTACCTTGGGTGGCCGGCGTATCGGGTTCCAGGATTTTGTATTCCTTCTTAGACATCTGATTTTTCATTTTCCATTTGCAGGATTTTATTTTTCAGTGCGGAATTTTCTAACATGACATAAAAACAGCACAGATCAGCTCATCCGCTGTACAATGCCTTTAGTTCTTTCTTCACATGTTGTTTGGCTTTGACAGCTAACTGTACAAAATATAATGGAAACATAAAGCTTTTACTACCTGAAATGAATCAACCGTTATGTTAAGAATTGATAAAAATCGGTATTGTACTCGACAGCTCAACTTTTTTTCTTGACTTAAGTTCGGCTGGATTGTGAAAATTTCACAAAGGGCGTTGGGAGCGGCCAATGATGTTTATATCATCCTTGTAGAAACCCTGTGCATGTGTCGAAAACTTCGGAAGAGCTATTTCCTAATTGCTCAATGCACTGTGTGTTTTCTAATCTAACGCAATACAACTGGATCAGTTTTCCCGTGATATAGAGTTCGGAAATCGCCAAATAGACCTCCTTGTGATTAATGCTATCATATGCCGCCTTGAAGCTGATTAAAAGATGGTGAGTCTCGACTTGAAATTCCTTGGTCTTTTCCAGAATTAGCTTTAGTGTGAAGATTAGGAAGACACTGCTATATCTGCTGATTTAAAGTGTTGTAAAACGGCTTAAGACGCTCATATGTTCGATTAGATATTATAAGCGCTGTTTAGCAGGGATATGCCTCGGTAGATCTTGCAAGACAGGATCGCCTTGGGGCATATCACATGTGGAGCTTATAGTCCAATCATGCTTCATTCCACCCAAACCTTATAAATAATATGATGTATTCGCCCTATCACCAAATCTCATCGGTATTTTAAGATTTCCGCTGATAATACATCAGAACCGGGGCGGCTTTTTTGTTCTTTAGATTTTTAATAGTTAAATTAACCTCTTCTATACTGGGTGGAATGAAGAGATGAAATAGTGAAGCTTAGCGAGTGGTTGTGCTTTCCATTGGCTCTTGGAAAAGTTTTATACAGTTTTGCACAGAACAAGTTGACAACATAAATTTCAATTGAAATTATTTCGGTCGCAGGTGGCAACATTTTGCGCATAACAATTGGTCATGTTTTTCGGTCAGCAATTTTAAATTGGAGATTCAAACAAAAATAGCATACAAATCACTGCTAATGAGATTATGATCCACTTCATTGGCACATTGAATTCAGCCCATATCCTCTTCAGAAGTCATTCTTCATCAAAAACTTGATAACGAAATAGAACTCGATGAAGTAATCCTAGCAATTGAATCATCTCAGGAAAACAAAGCACCGGGGATTAATGGTATTCCAAACGAGTTCTACAAAAACGCCAGTACCTCATTTATCAAAGAAATACATGTTTTGCTCAGCGATATATTTGTTACAGAAACCATACTATCATCCTTCAAGAAATCGATAATCTTCCCTCTTTTCAAAAAGGGTGACTCAGGTCCTCTTCAAATTATCGCGGGCTTTGTTTCTTGACACACTTTACGAAATATTCACTACAATTTTGCTAAATAGAATAGTTGAATCGAAGAGAACCATATACTTAATGAATACCAGGTAGCATACAGAAGTCAGTATAGTACAGTTGACCAAGTTTACAACCTATCCTGTATAATCCAACTTCAACTGAGTCAGAAAAAAAAGCTTTATGCCTGCTTCGTCGATTTGTCTGCAGCTTTCGACAACATTAATCGGGATGCATTGTTTTATAAAATGCAAAGGCTAGGTCTCTCATCAAAAATGGTTTCCGTTATAAAATCACTGTACAAAGATACTTTTGCGTCAGTTTGGGATAAAAAAAGGATTACAAGCTTCTTTAAGACTACCAAAGGAGTGCCTTACCTTTTGTACTATTCCTAGACGATCTTCACAATGAACTCCCAACTGGTCTCATCTTGAATAATTTGGAAATAAACGTCCGTTTGTATGCGGATGATATAGTTCTCCTTTCTGATAGACCTAATGTACTGCAAATGATTATCGACAGCTTCAGCAGGTACTGTAGTAAATGGAACCTAGATGTTAACCTAGAAAGATTTGAAATTGTAATTTTTAGAAACGGCGGTAGAAGAGCGGCAGCTGAAAAATGGTACTAAAATGATAGTGAGATAAAAATATCTTGGTGTTATCTTCACTTACAATATGGCTTGGTCTGAACACTTATCAAAACGCCTCGCTACATCAAAAAACTCCATCAACTCGACATGGTCGAAATTTGTGCGAAATAAATATTTCATACACTCGCACGACGCAACCACAAAATCAATAATGCACTATTGCGCGCAGGTGTGGGGATACAAAGAGTACGTTCAAATTGAAAAACTTCAACGCTTCTTCGTGAAGAGATGCTTCGGGTTACCAGATAACACACCCAATTACGCAATTCATATTGAAACCGAACTTCCCAAGGCATTCCTTACAACATTAAAAGTTCACCTAACGTACATACGGAAAGTAATGTCAATGCCATGTAATCGTCTTCCACGCATTCTCTCTGAAGCTATTTAACAGAAAAATATTTATTGGGCCCAGGAATGGTCAGGCCTTTTCCAAGAAACTCAAATAGATTTCAGTTTCGAAGCTCCACGCTCAGACTGGAATTGTATCCATAATATACTACTTAAAAAGCTATCCGAAAAATATTGGGTTGAGTTCGCAGGAAAGGCACTCCTGTCACAATGTCATAACGAATATTGCAACCTCCTGTATTCTGAAGTCCCGAACTGTTTTGAAGATAGTAACCCACAAGACATGATAAATCTAGTCTTCAAAGGAAGATGCGGTCTTCTAAATATAAATGCGAGAGCTTTTCGTAATGATACTGTAGGTTTATGCAGTTTATGTAACTTAGATGCTACAGAAAACACGTACCACTTTGTTGGTGTGTGCCCCATCTTTAAAGGATGCCGCAAAAAATATCTAGGAAGCGAAATACTAGATCGATCAACATTCCTCAAATTTCTTGAATGGCTTAAATTACCAAAACCTCTTCAATTTCTCAAAAAACGCTCTTAAATATCGAAGTCTTATAATAAACGAATTTAGTTAAAACTCGGTTAGCCTTGCTGTTATAAAGTAAATACATATTTTGAACCTGACAGACAACTTAAAACAAGTTATTGTCAAATTTAATTTTGAAAACCAGCATAATCATGTTTTTGTAAAACATTTCATTGAAAATAAAATTATTTTTTCTATCTATTATCTTATCTACTGGGTGGAAGAAGTTGGTCTTTGTTGACTGGCTCTGGGTTTTCTTCTTGCCATAGCACTTGCTCCACTTGATGGCAAGTTAGCACCTGCTGCAAATGCTGCTTGAATAAATCAACTATTATTCCCTGTGCCTCAGTAACTAGGTTACCTTCGCTGTTTTCAAGAGCCAAGGTCATGGAAACGCGGAATAATTTCCAGCTCAAGAAATATCTCGATGAACGAAAGCTTCTTAATGACCGGCAGTACAGCTTTCGTAGCAATAGGTCCACTGGTTATCTGATGGTATATCTCACCGAACAGTGGAACAAATCTTTACATCGTTTTGGAGAAAGTAAGATTATTGCACTTGATATTTCAAAAGCGTTTGATAGAGTTTGGCACCAAGCTCTCTTATCGAAAATGCGTGCATTTGGTTTCGATGAATCTCTTCTTCGTTGGATTAGAAATTACCTTTCGGACCGTTCAATACAAGTTGTATTGGACGGTTTCAAGTCCGATATCCATAAAATAAATGCTGGTGTGCCCCAGGGCTCCGTTTTGTCTCCGACTCTCTTCCTTATTTTTATAAATGATCTTTTGTCTGAAACTTCTAATCCATTAAACTGTTTCGCTGACGACAGTACCCTCAGCTTTTCATATTCGTTTTTAGATTCACATCCATGTCCTTCGGATGTGGAACTCGAACGGCAGCGTATGATAAGCTCATTAAATTCTGATCTTGACAGCATTGTCCAATGGGGAATCAAAAACCGCGTGGAATTTAATGCTTCTAAAACTCAATGCTGTCTTCTGTCGTCCAAACGAAAATCACCCCCAATGCCACTATCCATGAGTGGCACTTGCATTGTGGAAACCGAAAAGCTTTCAGTACTCGGTATGTGTATCACAGACCATCTTGTGTGGAATGATCACATATTTGATGTCGCCCAAAACGCTGCTAAGTGTGTAGGTTTTCTCCGTAGATGCAAAAAGTTTTTCTCCCCTTCTGATCTGGCTGTGATCTACAAAGCCTTTATTCGTCCAAAACTTGAGTACAATTCTCATGTTTGGGCAGGTGCTCCAAAAACTCACTTGAGTTTGTTGGACAGAATACAAAAGAGAGCTTTAAAAATGATAGGTGAAAGATCTATAACGGAAACAATTACATCTCTTCAACACCGCCGTAATTATTCATGTCTTTCCCTATTTTACTGTTATTTATATAAACAGTGTTCTAGTGAAATAGCCAGTTGCATTCCTCCCCTTAAACAATTTAACCGTAATACTCGCGCTTCTAGGAATGCCCATCAGTTTACCCTCGAGCCCAACTTCGGATGTACTCTTAAGTATAGAGATTCTTTCTTCAGTCGCAGCACACGAATGTGGAATGCTTTACCCGTCCCAATTTTCCCCTCTCATTTCGATATGCAAACATTCAAAACCAATGTACATCGGTATCTCCTTTTAAATCCTCTCCTACTTACCTAATCGCTCGTGCTTTGTTAATAACAATTTAAAGGTATTCATAAACCCTTTTGTGCGCGTGAATATAAAAAAAAGCGTGCCTTCCAGTTCTAAAACCGGCAGCCAGTTGCTTGACTTTTTTTATAAGACTTTTTTTATAAAACTTACAAGGTTACGCTCTATAAAAAACTTCTTTGTCCCTTTTATTTAATCATTTCGATCCTTGTGTTTTGTTTTTCAAATGTTTTTCATAAACAATTTAATTAAAAAAGGTTCATTTAAACATTGAAAACAAAAGGTACAAGAAAATTATATTAATAATACGAAATCAAACATTTGTCTTTTTCTAGCAGGTACAGACACACACTTAAACATATACTCACACTCAACTAAATATTGTATCGTAGATATCCATAGCTTGATTATGATGAAACACATTATATTTTCAAACTATTCGTTTTGTTGGTTTCACACCTCAGCACTCAATTTAATCAGCAAACACAGTGTTCAGAATTTCACAGCACAGCGGGTCATTTTGTGTTATTGTGTTGCAAAAATCAACGATCTTTAACTCGATGTTGAAAACATGAGGCCAAGGTTGTAAAGAAATCAGCAAAAAAATTAGAGCTACCAGATCTGAAGCAAGGTTCCCTTCCGTCCAGGCGCCAATGTTACATATTTCAGTATTTTAACAAAATCTGAATCTGAAGCAAGGTTCCCTTCCGTCCAGGCGCCAATGTTACTGGACAAGTTACATATTTCAGTATTTTAACAAAATCTGAATCTGAAGCAAGGTTCCCTTCCGTCCAGGCGCCAATGTTACTGGACAAGTTACATATTTCAGTATCTTAACAAAATCTGAATCTGAAGCAAGGTTCCCTTCCGTCCAGGTGCCAATGTTACTGGACAAGTTACATATTTCAGTATTTTAACAAAATCTGAATCTGAAGCAAAGTTCCCTTCCGTCCAGGCGCCAATGTTACTGGACAAGTTACATATTTCAGTATTTTAACAAAATCTTAAACTCATCATACGATCAATTGATAAGTTTGGTTTTACTTTGATTATTTTAAACTAAAAAAAAATGTATTCAATGTTTTCGTAAAAAAAATATCATAAACAATTTTAATGCAATTTTTGTTGGCAATCTTGTTACACTTTTATTCACGCGAACCGACAAATTAAATAATTGATCAAATTAAACACAAACAAAAAAAAAAAAAAAAAACAAAATACGACTGCCGACCGGCCCAAAATAATCAAGTTTTATAACAAAAAGAAGCTACAACCGAACTGTCAATAGTTGGCATGACTTCCAATAGACGGTATTTCGACCCGAGATCACTTTTACAGAAAAGTGTTTAGAAAACAAAAAAAAAAAAAAAAAAAAAAAAATCAACTTTTTATCACGTTCAGTGTTCTCCTTCATTTAAAACAATTCTAAAAATAGTAGAAACCTGATGGAAGGGTTATTAGTACAATTATTTCAAAGCTATAGAAAGAAGAGGTTTGCAGTAAATTTCTACATCACGAATTTAAGCTACTTCGTTGGATTTTTGCGCAGATTTGCGGTGTATCATTAACGCTCCAGCTTAGAATTATCTGAAGCATTCAGCCACTCTCACAAGGAGTAATTTTCGCATTCTAGTTTGGAGGACCAAGCGAGGCTCGTGCTACTTTTGTAATTATTAATAAAATTTGATTCCTAAGTGGGCTATAGGTCTTTATTTTTGTATAATTTTTTATTTCACTTGTGGCATTTCGGACGTGCTTACATCCTTCTTCAGGCAATAATTGATAATTAAATAAAAATATTATTATTTATTTAATCCATTAAATTACTAACGTTAGAAAACTTAAAACTATATAGTACATTACAAATATGGATCAAATTACAATGACGTATTAAAAAACATTTCTTTAAATTTAGTACATTTTAAATTATCATTAATTGAAGAAATTAAAAAATAATAAAATTACTAAATTTGTAAAATTAGAAAAAACCTTCATTTGGATGGGCACGATCAGGTGACCTCGGTGTTGCAATGTGTAGTGCAGCGGCCTCTGAGGTAGCTTGGTCTAGGTTCAAATCCAGTTGACGGCAAAATAATTTATAAATTCAAATTGGAACTATAGACCAAGCACCACTAAAGGAATCTGATGATTGGTGTGGCAGCCATGAAATTGCAATAATTCCAGCCTATATAATACTCGGTGGTAGCCAACACAAGTGGTTGTTGTTCATTCAAAACCTTCAATGTAAATATAACGGAGCGAAAGCTATGCAGCCTAACTGCAAGTGTTATCACGAGAAAACACCTTTGAATTAAAAAATAATACTTATTGAAAACTGAAATCAATCGATTTAAGGGTCTGTTCACACCACAGTTTGTTCTGCTGTATATAGGATATAGAGGCCCTTGATTTCTCAAGCTAGCTTGACTAAAATAAAAATTCAGGCGACACAGAGCTGATGGAAATGTTATTGATCCGTTGACTAATCTTATAATATAACATAATTGTAGATACTGCCTATGCTTCGAGAGTAAAGGAAGATTTATTAACATGAGTCTATTATTATAGGGAGGCAGTATCGATCTATGTGACCAAGGAAGAAGACGAAGACAGAATCGTAAGAACCTTCTTTGAATTCCTTCAAGTCTGTTAATATGAACTGAATAGAATGGCGCCCAGACTACACAGCTGTATTCAAGTACTGGTCTGACAAAAGATTTTGTAGAGAAGTTTAAGAACGTAACGATCCTGGAAGTCACTGGAGAATCTTTTTATAAATCCCAAGGTCTTATTAGCTTTTTTAATAATGTAGTTAAAGTGGTCAATAAATGTTAATTTAGAATCTAGAATATTCCCTAGATCGGAAAAACAACGCAGACTCTGAATAATGAATAAGAATCTAACATATAGTTGTAAGTTAATACATTTTTCTTGCGCGTAAAACACATTGTTTTGTACTTGTCAATATTCAACAAAAGACGGTTTGTATTGGCACCAATCTCTGAACCTGTAAATGTCTTCTTGAAGTTTTTCACAGTCAAATAACAAATTAAAACGTAATTATTACTGTTAGAATTGTTGTGGTGGTTGTTTTAGCTTAAATATTCTTTAATTTCTTAAATCTTTAACCCCCAGTTTCACAGTGGGAGTTTAAACTAAAGATCAGCTGAACCTTAAACTGAGTTTAAATTTTTGGTTTAACTAGTCCGGTTTCACAGTGAAATCTGATCTTCAGATGAGTTGAACTTCGTTTAACTAGATTTTATGAATAAGAGTTGGCATCATTGTACGTTTTTGCTTCGCCAAGTCACGTATTGCAAACAGTACGTAGCTTTCTCTTCCTGAAGCAAAGAACACGCGAAACAGCAACAATTCCTTTGGGTTGTTGATAATTTGTCGACATTTTTTTTTTTCAAGTGACACGAACAAAATTTAAAAAAAAAATGGAAAATAAACCAATAATTGTGCAAAAAAATAAGAAATAACAACTTTAACAGCAGACATGGATTTGCTAATGTAATTGGTTATGAAAAATTAGTAAATAAATTCCATAATGTATTATGTATAGTGGTCACGAACGTTGAACTTTGGTTTAAACGGCAGAATGATCTCGGTTAACTTAAACTAAAAAATTAACTCAGTTCAAGGTTTAAACGAAACTGTGAAACCGAATAAATTGTTGATCTGAAGTTTAAACCAAAAGTGGAGTTTAAACTTGCACTGTGAAACTGGGGGTTAATAAACCAAAAGACATTTGAAGACAATGTCTTTCAATTTTTTAACACTTGCTACGAATATTTGAATCAGTGGGATAGATCATTTATATTAAATAACTTGATATTTTTAGTTGGGTAATTCTTCGTAATGTGCCTTCCTGGCCAGAAATAGAAGCATGTTTGGCTTTTGTGAACCAAAAGCGAAGTGACATAAGAATTAATGACACAAAGTTGTTTGATAAATTTGTTTGCCTAAAATGTTTTTTAAGTTTAGATATTATTACAAAATGGACGCAAATTAAAAAGACAGTAGTTGAAAAATGTGTAGAAATTAGTACGCTTTTCTCAGATAAAGCATTGGCTTTTCAAACCTTTTACAAATTGTGTTTGCCAGGTCCTATTGCTCCCACTGAAAGGGTTTTTTCAATAATGAATAATATGTGGACGAGCGAAAAATCCAAGCTAAATGCAAAAACTTTAAACTAAAAAATTGTAAAATATCATGACAATTTCAGCTGCCATGAATTTAAAAATTATTTAAAAGGAAACGAAAAAATTATAAAAAGACAATTTTTCAGCACAAAAGTAACGGGTTTTTCAACAAGGACGCTACAAAAGCAGAGCAATAGGGACAGCAAACGACGCCATATTTTTTGCCGCTCTTTTGACATTTCTCTTCAATTATGTTTGCCATTTCATGGTGGAAAGAAATACGAGCTAACAACGAGTCGAAATTATTAAAATTTACTACCAAAATTCGGAGTCAGTGGCCTCATAGTTAAGAGCGCTACGTCCAGTTTATGGTCGTCATAATCGTCCTAGCAGATCAACAATTGAGCGTCTAGTGGAAAAATTTGAATCCACAGGCACAGTACAGAATGTTCCCGTGCGAGTGAGACAAAGAAGTGTCCATAGTGTCGAGAATATTGCTGCCGCTGAGGCTTCAGTTGCAGAAAGCCCAAATGTGTCTCTCACACGTCGTTCTCAAGCGTTGAGCATCTCTGTGACGTCGTTGTGGCGACTTTTGCGAAAAGAAATTGGCCTACATCCTTACAAGATTAAATTGACGCAAGAACTGAAGCCGCTTGACCACCAGAAGCGTCGCATGTTCGTGAATTGGGCTGAGCAACAACTTGAAAATAATTCGGATTTTCATCGAAAAATCATCTTCAGCGATGAGGTTCATTTCTGGCTGAATGGCTTCTTTAATAAACAAAATATGCAGTATTGGCCAGGCAGCAATCCACACGTACTCCATGAGTCATCATTGAATCCCGAAAAAACTACGGTTTGGTGTGGTTTATGGGCCGGCGGCGTCATTGGGCCGTACTTCTTCCGTGATGATCAAGACCGGCACGTTACTGTGAATGGGGATCGCTACCGTTCAATGATAACCGAATATTTTTGGCCCCAATTGGATGATATGGACTTGGAGGATAAGTGTTTCCAACAGGACGGTGCCACAAGCCACACAGCGAATGTCACAATAAATTTATGGGAAAACAAGTTTGGAGAACGTATTATCTCACGAAATGGTCCAGTCGCTTGGCCGCCTCGGTCGTGCGATTTGACGCCGTTAGACTATTTCCTGTGAGGCTACGTCAAGTCTATGGTCTATGCCAACAAGCCAGCGACGATTGATGAACTTCGTACGAATATCGAACGTGAAATTGCAGCAGTATCGGCCGATTTATGCTTGAAAACCGTCGAAAATAGAGTTCAGTGTCTGGACTTCTGCAAGCGTGTCCGTGGTGGCCATGCAAAAGAAATCGAATTCCATACATAATGGCATTGAACGTACTTTCACAGGAATACAAAATTTTATTGATATCCAAAACCGTTTTTGTTTTATTTAAAAAAATGTTTGTAGCGCCCGATATTAAAGAAAAAAAATATTTTTTAAGTTTTAAGCTTGCATTACGAAATAAAGTTATGTTTTTTGTAGCTTTACATAATAAAGCTTCACATAATGTTCATTTTGTTGTTTAGACTTATTTGTTAACAGAAGACTGATTCATTTCAATAATGAAATAAGACAAGTTTTAAGTTTTTTATTTTAGTTATAAGTTTATGTTGTGAAAACATTTCAATTTATTTTATTGTTCCTTTCATTTTAAGAATTTCTTTTCGTTTCTTTTTCTGTTATTTTTTTATCACTTGTAATAATGTGGATATGTATCAAAATAAAAAAAAAATATGTTTTTAAACTTTTTACTTTTTGTCACAGGGTATTGTCAGCGTTAGTATAGGGCAAGTTTTGGATTCGTAAAAAAAAATCGAACTTGAGATAATAATTTTCCCTAACATTACGATGGTAACGCGAAAAAAGTGGGTCCGGAAATTCTGTCTGTCTATACCTCGACCTAAGGTTCTTAGGTGATTCCCTGGAGGAGAAATTGATTTTTTTAGCTCAATAAATAACGGTACCTGCCATAGAACCAATATACTAAAATTGATTTATTTCAAAAACGGTTCTAACGATTTTGAAACAAAAAAATGCAAGGTACTATTATTATACTATACTTAATATTTTGGTAACGGGTTCATGAATTTTTTTTTTATTATTAAATACTAAAAGTTGGCATACCAAATTTTATTTTTAAAAATATTTTTTTTTTCATAAATTTATATTTAGCAAAGAAATCCATACTTTTTTTTAGCTCTACCTATTTGTTTTAGCTATTCAAATGACAAATTTATGGTAATTTCAAGTAATGTTTGTTATTTTTTTTTTTTAACTTTTTTTTAATGATATAATGTTATAGAACCAATACATATGCACATTGTCAATTTTAAGCTACGTTAAAGTTGTTAGCTATGAGAGCAAGTTTTGTACGTTCCAGTCGAGCCCATTTTGTATACTTATTTTGGTTCTTCTTATTCATTTAACCGGCGCGGCGATTGTCATGATCTCGCGAGGGACCACAACTCTCTCACTCAACTGCTTCACCTAAGGTTCCACTTGTGGGGTTCGCCGGGTTGACCTCAGAAAACGTTAACAGGCCTCCCGGTCAGTGTTGCCGCAAGCTGAAATGAGAAGTCGCTAGACCAACCTCCAAAAGTCGCTAGATTGGCTGAAATTTGGGGGCCAAGAAGTCGCTAGAAGTCGCTAGACAAAAAATGGTAAATAAAGCCTTAACTACATAGACCTACTTTTGTACAAAAGTAAGAAATTAAAATGCTCGCTAAAGAAAGATGCTTGCAAAAAAACATACGAAAATTGGTCTGACACATAAATTAAACCACCATGCACAATTTTCCATTGTTTTTTTGCAAGCAGGTGTCTTCAGAATAGATATTTATTTCTCACATGTGTACTTTTGTACAAAGTAGGCCTATGTAGTTAAGCCTTAAGTGTTAAAAAAAATTCTCATTCAATAACTTTTTGTTTAAAAATTTAAAGTAAAGGCCTAACTACATAGACCTACTTTTTGCAAAAAGTGAGAAATAATTATCTATGTTGAAGACGCTTGCTTGCAAAAAACCAGTTAAAAATCGTGAATGGTTGCTTAATTTATAGGTCAGAACAATTTTCTTGTTTTTTTGCAACCGTGTTGCTTTAGCGAACATTTTAATGTCTCACTGTTGCACTTTTCGCAAAAAGTAGGTATAAGTACTTAAGTCTTAAATTAACAAAAAACTTAGGACTATAATAAATATGAAACAGATGAATTGCTTAAGGCAGACTACTGCACTCACTCGCACTTACGTTTTGCATATGTTTTGATGTGTGTGTGCCTGTGTGTATTGAATTTCAGTATCCAATTAATGGGAATAAAAAATTTCAGGAATGAAAAATCACCAGGGCCATTTCATAAAAAAGTAGTATTTGCGTGTCGAAACTCACAAATTCTTACCTTCAAAAGTCTCTAGAAAAGTCGCTAGAAATAATCTAGCGATATAAAAATATTTTTTGTCGCGGAAGAAATTGAAAAGTCGCTAGATATAGCGACAAAGTCGCTAGAACGGCAACCCTGCTCCCGGTTTTGGATTGTTCCATGTTTGAGATCTGAGGCCAACTTAATGCAGGTGTCTTTGCATTTGTTTCATCCAGGAGTTTTTGGGCCTGCCTTTCTTCCGTGATGGTGTTGGAACGTCTTATGCTATTGCCTTTTGAACTGGGTTCTCATGGCATCTTCTTTGTACATGACAGTCCCAGCTAAGTTGGTCATGCTGTATTTTGTCCAAGATGGTATTATTGACGTGTAGGCTTCCTCGGATTCTCTTGCTTCTTATTCGATCGCGCTTTGTCACTTCTGCTGTCATGCGAAGCATCAGATAAAATTCAACTATAGGATCGCGGGCGTATGTAACTATTTTTCAAAATATATAACAATCCATGTTGTCTAAGGGCCATTTTTTAAATATCCATCAGTTAAAACAAAAAATTGTTTCTGTTGCTGTAGTATTTCTTCATCTCGTATAGTTTAACTGATGATTGACTAATGGGCTTTAAGTATACCTATAAAAACCCAAAAGATAGACCCATTTCTCTTCAGTCAAAGATTTTATGAGAAAATTTGATCTTCACAGTCATAATACCACGTTTAGAAATAAATCCGAGTAGGTGCAGTTTGATCGAACTTTCTTACACCTATATAAGCCCGGAAAGTATCAGTTTTTCAATTATGTATTTAAAAAAATATTTTTCATTGAAACAACTGGATGTAGCGTATAATAAAAGCAACTAGCCATGCACCTTCCATTAACAATCTGAACTAAATGACTTTTCCAATTACGGCAACTGCAAACGTCTGTGAAACCATTTTTTTGTATTGTAAAGACCTATCCAAAAATCGAATTTCGCAAGAATTTTTATCAAAAAGAACCACAGTACGTCGCATTTCGTCGTCCCAGCCTCCTATTTTCTCATTGTGCCTACCTAAAAACAGACCCCCTTTTACCAAAACCATCACCAACAATCGCTCATCCATGCATGTGGTATCTAGTGTGAAAACGCACATTGGAACTCTTCTGCCATCATATAACTCGTCTGTATAGCGGCAGTATCTGGATCCTAGTCAAAGGATTTCATAACTCGCCGCCATAGGATGTTAATTTCTGTGAACATGTCGTCTACACTTTACTCCATTCACAATCGGAACATATAATATACTATATACAATATATACCTACATAAAAGTGGTGATGGGTTTGGGTGGTTTTGCAACACATATTGCTCTCTATAGATCTAGGTATAGTATAACTTTTGTGTATGTAGAAATCCCGAATAAATTCTAGCATGCGTCAGGGAAGTTCTGCTTAATTTTCCTTCTATTATTCATAATTTTTCGTATATATGTTTGCATCATCCCCTTTGACTGACGACTGTAAAAGTGTAAAGAGAAATAATTATTATGGCAATAGTGTGGAAATGCTCGCATGACTTGATTATGTTTTCTATAGAATCAGTTGATATCTCAGGGCTGAATTTATAATTAATGAGGCCCGTAAGGGAAATTTATATTTTTCCAACAAAGTCAAACAAACAATAAATAATTATTCTAAAGCAAACAAGATCCCATTTGTAATAACATAATGTACATATGCATATAGCAGCCTATACAAAGAAGATTTCAAATTTAAATACATCCCTAGGTCACACATACGCATACATTAAAGTAATTTTAATAAAATTTAATTTTTTAAAAATGTAAGTAACTTCAATAAAATGTTAAACATATGTTTTCAATTTTACTCATTAATTTAAAAACAAAAAAAAAATATTAATTTGATTTTCTTTTTATCTAGTTCTTTCTTTTTCCGTACAGGTGATAAAATGCAAATATCAGTTGAACGTACTTTATGCTTTTCTGATGCAAGGCGTGCAAGATGTCAAATCTTGTAGATTAACAGCCCGATTCTCCGTCTTGTGAGGAGTCACAAGTCATAAGCCCTTGTGAATATTTATTGTGAGGATTGTTGTGACTCGATAACAATATCGAATTCTCCCCCAATCCTCACAAGTAAACTCACAACGAAACTCACCACAGCAAAGGTGAATTGTTTAGTGTCATTATTCGAGCAGCTGATTATTAAAAACAAAACGTTAATTGAAATTGGGCCAGTCGGATTATTCACTTTGTTATTAAAAATACATACATAAATAAATATATAAATTATTAAGCAAGTGCCAGGTAACATTATATGTATTATTATAGTAATAGAACATATTTTCAGCAGAAAACATAAAGCCACATATAAGAAAAAGGCAAGGAAGTTGGATGAATATCGTGTGGGCTCAGCAATAAGCTTACGGGAAACAAACAAATTAAAATGCTGTCCTAGAGAGCAAATTGATAATAATTTATTGTGTGTTGTATCCCGTCGTTAATGTGATAATTTTTCTAAAAGTTCGGTGCTGTTGTAAAATTCTTAGTTTACAACTTAGATACAACTTTGTTAATAAAACTTTCACCAGAATCAAATCCACTTTTTGTTATTTAATACAGACAAAATACCTAAGAATATTGAAAATTCGTTTTACAAAATAAATTTATCCGAATCGAAATGACAAATCTTAAACAATTTGTAAGTTGTGACCTGCTCTGAAGGAGATCACAATTTCGATTATTTGTATGACTGTCACAAGTTGTGACTATGGGGGAGAATACGAAAAAGTCACAAAATCAGTTTCACCTCTTGTTGTGATTTGTGATGTATCAGTGATGTTGGGGAGAATCGGGCTGTTAGACTACATAGATAGGCTGGACTATGTTCCAAAACTGACAATAGTCATGAAGGCGGTTGATCATTAACTGTAAGGATTCCAGAGAAATGGATAGCAAAACAACATGGCATCGTCAGCACACATAAGATCCTAAATTTTACAGCCTTATTCTGCCGTTGTGAGGCTCACAGGTCACAATTTTTTGTGAGGTTGTTTTTGTGAGGTTTCAGTTTCGTATTCTGCTTAAGCACTCATAAGAAACTTCAGAAGAAAACTCACCACAGGTAGGTGAATTTTTTTGTGTCAGGTTGGCCAGCTGATTTCTGAAAACAAACAGATTAAAAAAAAAATAAAATTTATTTGGCGGAATTAAATACCTTACAATAATAAGCAATTCGTTTAAACATTGATGTTTATATTTAATAATTATTATTTTATGTATTCTAGATGATCAGAAAATCAAACGAGCGTCGCGGAAGCAGCTCGAGTATTTCATCGATTTCGTTCGGAGAAACCCCGATCTCCTACCAAACAAAAACGACCCCACATTTTGAAGAAAATTGAATTAAAAATAAAAATGAAAAGACCAAATTGTGATTATACTCGGATGACAAAGGGTAGTGCACTGTCTTGGTCGTCTAGGCACAAAGTTTTTGAAAAACGAAAAAATTTAATAAAAGTTGTGTTTTCAAGGGCAAATAGATCATTCATATCTCCTAATTGTCCTAGCATATTCTCCTTCGCTGCAATCTAAGTCATTTATGAAAAAAAAATATTTATTTGCTTTTGTTAATATGTATGTAAATTCTTACTTTTCATTTCTAGATGAAATTTCTTCGAAAAGATGTATTAAAATCAAATTCAATTCCATATTTCTTCTTATTTTGCTATTTTTGTATAGTTTTGAGGGAAAGATGTGTCACGTATGTGAGTTCTGATCTGCCAAGGACCAGATCATAATTTTCAAGTTTTTATGAGGCTCACAAGTTGTGAGGTTTTTGCTAGAATACGAAAAAAGTCACAAAATCGAATTCACCTCGAGTTATGAGGTTATTGTGACTTGTGAGGCATCACTGATGCCAGAATAAGGCTGTTAGTTTCCGTGTCAGTGTAGGTAATGTATGCTAATGTACATCCATAGATTTTTATATTAACTAGAATGTCAATTTCGCGGTGAGTCAAATTCCATAAAAAGTTGTGTCTTTATCCCTTATATTTCTTCTGTCTGTTTTTTTCTTCCACGTTTTTGGCTCAAACAAAATGCTTCACTTTCTCTTCATACAAAAGGTAGGTAAGAGTTTGCCATCTAAGTATTATATGAAAATCTATAGGGGTCTTCCCGATCTGGTGCAATGAAAAAGTGTAAAATTGCGAAATTGTATCACTACTGCTACCAATACACAAAGCAAATTTTACACCATTGTATTTGTCTGTTGCAATAGGGTCAGGGTATAGCAAAAGTGCAAAACTATTGCAAGATTTAAATCAGTGTAATTTGTTGTTTTAGTGCAAGAAAATTGTGCACTTTTATAATTTTGCAATGATACTAGACCAGAATACCTCTTATGTGTACATCTTTCAGGTAGATCATTAAGGTAAAGTTAAAAGAGCCGAGGGCGTAACGCACATCTCTATACTTAACACCTGATTAAGTCTCAAGCCATTCAGGCAATACATCACCGGTGCACACCGTTTGTCGCACGACACACTGAATACAAATTTTGAAAAACTCATGCAGTTAAAGTGACATACAATCTGAAATCTTAAGAAATGATGGAAATTATTTATTTGACTTGTTGTGTTGTATTGTTTGAGTACACCACGTGCTGCTATCGCGTCAAGTTCATATTAAACTGCTTTCAAGTTAACCCATTTCCGGCGGCTACCAGTTCCAGTTGACTTAGAAACTTGAAATTTTACACAATATCTGTTTTTGGTCTAATTAGAGGAAATCTGAGAATACATTTTTGGAAAAGCTCGCCGCAACGCTCGCCGAAAGGGGTAGCAAAATTATTAAAATAAAATTTTTTTTACATGGAGTAAATGAATTAATTTTATTTGAATATTCTTATGAAGAAATTAATTAAATATAGATACACTGGTTAATGAAAGATGGTTGAAAATAAAATCACAAAATTCGTAATAAGTTATACATTATATTTAGATATATTGGGGCATATTCATAGTCGCAGATAGACCCGGGTTTAACTTAACTACAGTTCAAGTCAATTTTGGCTCAATGAATACAGACCGATTTTAATTACAAATTGTTGGTTTTATATTTTTATAAGATAGTTAACTTGGTAAACTACACAAATAGCTTCAAATATTTTGAAATGATAACCTTAAAAATAGAAATATGAATATGAATACGCCCCATTATGTTTACAAAGAATGGGTTTTTGTGTGGTATTCATCGAACCATTTTGGATGAAGCGGGATATCCCATTTCTTGCAGGAAAAAACGGTTTGGTTGGAACACTTGCGACATCGGAGACGCTATTCTGTTTTGATGACAGTATGTCTGATGTTTTCGAAACGGACCACTTCATTCGGATTTCCTTCTGTTTGAATCACAGGTTCATTGTTTGTTTTCGATCGCAACAGGGAATCTACAACAAACGTTGTAAATTCTAGTTGCGGCATTGGTATTTCCTTGCAATTGTTTTGCAAATGCAATGTTTTTTCCATGCTTTTACCAACGCTGCATCGAGTGCATTTGATAAAAGTGCCAGTAGCACTTTTTTCTTTGAATTCGAATCCAATAATTGCTTGTAGCGTTATCAAATAAGTCAACTCCACCCATCGTTATGTTAGGTCCGTTCCTTTACTTTAAATTTCTGTGATTTTCTGTGCATTTGTGTGATTTTCAGTCCAAAGCCGTTCCCGTACTCAATAATTTGACAGTTTTTTTTTTTAAAAAACAACGCTCACGAGAGAGTAAATAATTTACCCTATCTGTGATTTTCAGTCCGAGAAATTTCTTCGGACTGCAAATCACAGCACAGCAAAATGTCAATTTGAGAGCAAAAGAATGAAAGCCAAACATCGTGCCTTACTTGTCCAGCACATTAGGTAATACGGAATTTGGTTGAATTTGCGTTCCCGTACTTTGGCACAGTTATGATATTTTTGAGAATATATCAACGTTGCTTTCCAAGATCTGACAGTTTGTGATTTTCTGTGTACAAAGTAAAGGATCGGACCTGTTGTTTTCACGAACTGCATTTGGCATTGGAATGTTGACATGTTTTCTCTTTTTTTGATCAAACCGTTTTGTCTGATTAATTGATTGGTCCATCAAATGATTTGTTGTTTTTTTTGAAAATTCAACACGATGCCTTTTGGACCACTTCGGTAACTCATAATGCAGACATGTCGATTCTTTTTTAGCAGTTGAAGCGCCGTTTTGGGATGTTGGTGCACTGTTTGGATCATTTGGTACAACATCGACTTCCGGTTCATCGTATATGTCTTCAGGATTTTGATAATCTAAATCATCAAACTTGCGTTTTAGCTCAATTTCACCAGCCAATTCATTTGGGAACATGTTTCCATCCTCCAGAAGCTGCACATTATCATCGATTTCCTCATTATCACTAACAGCATCATGTTTTGGAGGTAGAATTATCATGTTTGTATGAACTGCAGCATACAATAGCTTATAAGCAAAAAATAAGTCGAATGCAAACAACTTATATTCGCGATCTGTTTTTTTCAATACAGCGGGCATTTATGAATTGTTATTTTATTTTCTTGGAATTAGAATATGCACTCGATTTATGGTACCTGAGTATAGTACAGATGTCTTATAGGGACCACGCTCATAAGAAGTGCCCTGAGCCTTGATGTTTCCTATACGCCAAATGCACTGCTTAATTATTTCTAAGAATAAAGTCAAGTGTAAGGTAAAGGGTTTTTCCAATATAGCACTCTTAAATGATTTGTTTTTCTTCTATAGACCTTAAATACGCATCCTCTGTTGGACAGGATGCAATCAAAAATTATGATTCTTTTTCAAAAATGTTCGCATTGTAAACATAAACACACAATATTCCGAGAAAAACACTGTTTAATCTCATATATAGGGCTGCGAATTTTTTTTGAAATGCTACTGCTTTCGGCGAGCGTTGCGAAAACGCAACGTAATGCTTTCATCTAACCCGACAAGCAGGTAACTCATGTAAATTACGTTATTTACCTGTAGTTGACATTGTTTTGAAAAATTATAATGTTGACGATATTTTTCAAAAGTTCAAAAATCCTACCTCAAAATTTACGAAAACTCTTATTTTGAAAGTCCCAAAAAAGCACGAAAAATTTTTTTTACAACAAAATCCAAAAAAAGGTCGATTAGATAATTTAACTATCTCTCAAAATCATTTATTAGTTTATTTCAATTTATAATCAGTTATGTTCCAGAAGTCTTCAAATATGACGTTGCGAAAACGAAATATATATTTTTAGAAATATTAAAAATCGTTTTTAAGGTAGGTATGTAAAAAAAAGGCTAAATTAGAAACATTTTATTAGAAAATTGCGGGAGGGCTAAGGGCCAGTTTCACAGTGAACACTTTACGCAATAAGTGGCACGGGAACATTTGTAGTGTGCCTGTGGATTCAAATTTTTCCACTAGACGCTCAATTGTTGATCTGCTAGGACGATTATGACGACCATAAATTGGACGTAGCGCTCTTAACATTGAGGCCACTGACTCCGAATTTCGGTAGTAAATTTTAATAATTTCGACTCGTTGTTGGCTCGTATATTTTTTCACCATGAAATCGCAAACCTTATTGAAGAGAAATGTCAAAAGAGCGGCAAGAAATATGGCGTCGTTTGCTGTCCCTGTTGCTTTACTTTTGTAGCGTCCCTGTTGAAAAACCCTTTATATGAAAAATATTCAGAAAATTAACCATAGTTTCTAATTTATTTTCTCAAACACTTAAAAACATGTTTTTTTTTCAAATCGATTTTGATTTACTTTCCAGGTTAATGCGGTCCTGTGTAGGTCTATTCACGAACCGCATCTGATTTCTCTTTCTGAATTCCCGTGGCTTGAGGCTTACACTCTATAACTGTGTGAAAAGCTGTCAAAAATCCTAACTCGCTAATGTTATCAATGTAATAAATTCATTAGGAGAAAAGAAAAGCCTTGAATACACACCACGCAATGTACATCGTGGATGTGATGACTAACGGTGTGGGAGTAGTTCGGTCGTGTCGGCAGACGCCAGAGTCACAGAGGCAAAATGGCAAAAGCAAAAGTAAAGGCTCACTGAATTCAGGGATGCAGTAGATCCGCAATTGAATTGCTGCATGATGGTTGGATCATCGGAGCTTGCCGGAAATCTATAAGGGAACACGGTTCCATCCGGGCTCAATGGGAGTCTGGTACTATGGTACTGGCGCTGTTGGTTTGGTATTCGTTTCCGTTTGAGTGCGTTATGCCCGCCACCACCCACGTACCACCGTAGCGTAGGTAAGCATAGCTTTTGAATGTAAATTCAAATATTTTGTGTGTCATTTTAAATGGCATCTGTTCCGTGTTGCCCGTTCACTTGTGAGACTACTTCCTGTGCCATCACTGGCTGGTTCATTCTTTCACTTTCCCAATCCCAATCTATCCGATGGCGGATGTGAAATAGGCGTGGAATGTTCCATCTATTAGCTTGGTGCATCATCATGATGTATTACTCTTCCTAGTCGGTATAGATAGGGTTCTGAATGGGTTGATTCGAATGTGCAGAAGGAGTATTGGTGTGGGGGCACGAGGAAGGAATGATCCACTGAGAAGATCCCCATGCAGACAGATGCAGTTGGCTTTTAGAAGTGCTTACGTCATGCTCTTTGTTGTCGTAATGAATAAATTATTAGTTTAGGAGTGCTTACATATAGATACCTTAGTGTAGCTGTTGATTCCAAGCAGCAGTTGTCATGGTCGTGGTTGTAGTATATAGTTTTTGATGTCTTTAGTGTATGTAATCAACCTATATTTCAGTAAAGGCAAAAGATGAGTGCTTGCTGTATTTGTAAAACTAAGTTCTGCTGATACATTTTGAAGTTAAGGGAGCACTGGAGGAAAATTCTTTCAATGGGTTGTATTAAGTATAATCTATTAAGAACCTCTATAGAACTGATGTGGATAACTCTTTCAAAGACTTTTCTTTTTTAATAATTTCTGATGTTCTTGGCACTTTGTTCTACATTTGATGCATGATATATTTAGATGAAATTAAATTATTTTCTTGTTTTTAGGATGTGGGTTCCTTATGTACGTAAATTTAATATATGACAAAATAAGTTCGATACTAAAAGAAACTAGAAAATGTTGAATAGTTGTCTAAAACACTTAGTTTACAAAATTATGGCTTGGAACTCTTTAACGGCAAAGGGCAACATTGTTCAACAAAACACTCTTGAGATTGGGATAAAGAGAGCCATTTATCAAACCAATAATATTTAAATACGATAATTCAAATAAAGATCTGCTATTGCAGATCAAAATCTAAAAAAACTTTTTTGTTTCAAAATAATTGGTTCTTATACAGGGTAAACTGGTATAAAAGTACACCAAAAAGCTGTAACGAGTAGGTTGGGCTAAGACAAAAAAAATCGTATAAGAGGGGGATACTTCCCTCCGTTTAGGCGGGAGGGAAATTTTTTAAAAAATAACGGTAACACTTGGAATGCCCTGCCATACCTTTTTGGGAAAGCCAGAAATCTTCTTCTTTAATTTTCATTTTCAGTTAAGAAAATTGCCCCGCCTCACAGTGGCCCGTTTATGCAAAAGTGCTTGCGAAATTCATTTTTCGGGTGGGTCTATAATGCAAAATTTTTAAACACATGCAATTAAGAAATGTTTGGAGCTCTAGAAATTGAAAAAAATATTTCATTTGGATGATTGGTTTGGCTCGTAGAGCGAATCAAAGTTGATAAACTTTTATGGTTGAGTGTACAAACTAGGAAAAGACCGTATAAAAAGTTTTAAGTTTTTTAGGATTAAATTTTGAGGAATATAAAGAAAAAAAAAATCCTATAAGACATATACTTAATTGATGCAAAATTCGAAGAAATTAGTTTTTTTATGGAATTTTTTGTGATTATCCCCAAATTAAAAATTAATACAACGGTCACTTGGAACACTTCAATAATTATTTATGCATTAATTTGAGACAATTGATGATTTACTGCAAAACTAACCATTTACATTTGTTTCCTTATACCCCGACTCCACAGGCCATGAACGATGGCCGGACTATGGAACATGTCTAAAAAAAATCCCATGGAGTCGCAAAAATCCATGTCCAAGCAGTGATATATCCATACAAATCAGATTGTGGATTGGATTGTAGATTGGATGATGGACATCGTTCATGGCCTGTGTTTTTGAATCACCAAATTCGAGCCAGTAGTTTGGAACTAGTGCAAGGTTTATCTTACACTTTTTTGATTTACCTATGAATTCCTAATGAATTCGAATGACATACGTTTTTTGTGGAATTTTTTGAAATTGGTTTTGTCTGTTGAATTAAAAATTAAACACTTCCAACACTAAGAGGGACTTTTATTAGAATTAAAAAGAAAATAATTAGGTATTTGAAAACAAATTAACACTATCTGATAGCTTTCCTGTCGTGTTTCATTTTCGTTCACCTGCTATTCCAACTG
>OX439483.1:445628877-445805209 GCA_949320155.1 Melangyna quadrimaculata
TTACTTTTTACTTTAAAAGCTGACTTTTGACTTTTGTAAGATAGAAAAACAATTATGTTAATCACCTTAACTAAAATTTCTAATTTCAACAGCAAATTCTGAAACACCCTGTGATTTTTTTTTTTACTCCACACTTTTATAGCCTTGGAAATTTCCTTTAAGATACAAAAAATTGTGGTGATATCTTCATTGGTTTAAAAGTTATGATTTAGCAACCAACCCTGCCTAAACGGAGGGAAAAAGACCCCCTCCTCCCATATAATTTTTTTCTTGTCTTAACCCAACCTACTCGTTACAGCTTTTTGGTGCACATTATACCAATCACACTGTATAACATAGTATATAATACACCGATTCTCGGCCCTACAAACTGACTCCTAAAAGAGTTAACTCTCACTAGCCAAAATGAACATATTCCTAACGAACTTATCGGTTAGACTTTGTTCTTTTAAAAAAGTGTGAAAGTACGAGTTAGTTCACCCAAAAAAATTTGTTGTAAAAACGTTAAAAACCGCTGTTAATTCTACTGCATTCATTCACAAATTACCCGACAACCACTGCTTTCAATTCTACTATGCCCTGGTTGTAGAATTTAAAAATCATTTGTGAAAATTACAAATTCATTTGTAGGGTTTTACAACTAGAAACAATTGAAAAAGAACAGCATTCATTGTTGAAGAAACAGCAAACATGTGAAATATAAAAATTCGTTTGCAAAAACTACAGTTTTTTTGCTGTAATTTTCACAACACTCAATCTACATTTTTATTTGTAGAAATAAAATCCAATATACCTACCGCTTTTTGTAGTGGAATCTACAGGATGTTCCAATTTTAAAAATAAAAATACGTAAAATACTTTTAAAATTCATTTTATTTAATTTTTTTCATGAAAATAAATTATTATAATGTACATATCATAAACTATAAATGTATTCATTTAATATAGAACAAATCAAATGAACTTATTTCTAAAGACTTTCGTACCGTCATTTAATGTGTTAAGATGAATAGGTGGACTTGTAAAATTACTTATTTCTAAAATAACATTATTTCTAATTATTTTGGACATATCCACAACATAACAACTAAAATGATAATTAAAATACAATATTTCATATTCACAGCATATTAAATATACTTCTTTTTTCTCATCAGTAATAAAATGAAGTATCTCAAAAAAGCGTTTTTCATTAGTTTTTATTATGTTTAAGTTGTTTTTTACTTTATAACTAGTACCTTTATACATAAGCGATTTACTGATAACGATTGTTTTAATGTTTGCGTGAATTATATCACTTAACATTGGAAAAAAAGGTAAGTTTTCAATATTTTCAGATAAAGGATCTTCAACTATTACAACATTTTCTTTTTGAAATCCATTGTCATTCAATAACAAGTTTGAAAATGACAAGCAAGCCTTCGTTGAAAGAGATAGACATATATTCTTACTATTTTTATTCACATGTGTGTATTGCTTGCTGTTTTGGTGGTAAGATTCATATCTAAATGTCCAAGTATATTTGACTGGTCCTGATCTCCTAATGGCTGACGGATAGTGGACAAGAAAATGATATTTTGGTTTTAAATGAGTTTTAAAAATTGTTTTATACTGTTCATGGTGCATTTTTATAGTGTCAGATAAATCTGAAAGTATATATTCATCAAAACTTGGTAAAAGCACAATATCTATAATTTTAATTAGATTAGTACAAAAATTCCAAATTTCATCGTTAGGAGGAACTAGGTCCCCAATCATAATTGGTAAAAAATGAACAAAAGTCATCATTTCTCTTGCACTAAATTTGAACTTCGATTTGTTTAAATGTTCATAAGTGATAGGCTCGGAATAATTACCTATCTCAAACTGTCCATAACTAAACATTTGTTTTCTAAAGTTTAAGACATTAAGGCTAAAATATTGTTTTTGTAATAGGCCAAGTATTATTTCGCTCAAATCGTAATGGCAAACGCCTTCGAATAAATCATGCATTACATCGAAACAGAAGTTATCAATAACATGGTATGATGTAAGTTTATTAAAAATACTGTTTTCTCTAAGTCCAGTTTTTTGAACATCGTTTATTAGTAAGTCAGTAGCGTAGTTATCTTTTGACCTCAAAAAATTTGTGTGTTCAACAGTATCTACTTTCATATCAGACTTATGACGTTTACAGTTTCGACAATAATAGAAACTATTAAAGGATTTTGCGAATCCTAGCATTGCGTTTAAACCTTTAGTGTCTCCTAATATCAATCTCAAAACGAAATATACTTTATTGACAATATCGTCTGTATTTATTTCTATCCCATTTTCTTCCATGTCCTTAAAAGTCTCTACGAGTTCGTAAAAACATACATCATTGCCGAATTCCATGTGATCTTTTGTTCTGACAAAACCTGCCGAAAATATATATTTTAATTTGGACTGAAAATGTTGTGGAATAGTTGGAAACGAATAATATATGCCATTGACACTATTTTGACCAGAATGGCTTCCCAAAGTGTTAGTTAACTCTACATCGTCTGCATATAAGAAAAATGGAATCACTAATTTGTCTTTAAATGTTTGTTTACGTTTCAAAAATTCTTGTCCATTTATGAAATTGGAAATTAAACTGCTTTTTTCAAGGTATTTCATATTTTCGATGGTTGCATTAAAAACATCTGGTAGTTCAAAAAATCTTTTTATTTGAAATTTGATTGGCATTAAGTACATTCGAATGTTACTTTCATTTAAACAGGGCTCAAATTTTTGTATTTTTGGTTTAATTTCATTATTCAAAGTTATTTAAATTGGATGTTTAAAATAATTACGTTTTTCCAAAAACTGTATGTATTTGTATTCAGTGCCAAAATCAGAAAAAGGATTTTGAAATGCTGTCAAGATCTCTGTTCGAGAATGCAAGTTGTTTTCAGAAACCAGAAGTTCTGTTATATTAGAAACACTGTTTTCAAAGTGAATAGTTGACTTTTAAAATCGCTCCATAATAATTTTGAATTTTGTTTGTTTTTCAAACTTAAAATTGATCTAAAAACTGAAAATAACAAAAGCATAATACCTTCCATCGTCTATACACTCAACGAATCACAGGTAACGATAGTTTAAGTGTTAAATTTCGAGAACAAATCCTCTTAACACCACGAACCATCGCATCACATGACTGACAAAAGAAAAATCTGCCAAACATCACCTGAGGAAAACCAAAACATTGCGTTTAACACTCGAAAAGCACCTAAGTTCTACAAAAACCAACAGAACATGACTTCTATGAATGATGCAGATTTCCAAAAAATCAAATGCATTATTGAAAATTCGCTTGATGCTGCCCTGACCAATATGGCCACAAAAGATGATATTGGAAATCTAAACAAAGAAATTGAACATCTACGCAAAGAGAATCAGGAGCTTTCCCAAAAAGTACATTCGTTTGAAATGCGTTGTTGTTTACTTGAAGAAGAACTTGAATCGCAAAGCCGCGAGATAAAAAACAAAAATTTAATCTTTACTCTACCAAGTGAATGCGAACACCCACAAGAACGAATAAACGCAATAACCAAACTTTTGCTAGGAAACGAAGCTCCCGATATGCCACCTGCTGTAAAGCTCATCCAAAACAACAAAACAATAAAAATGAAATTAAATACAGGATCTAATGAAAACACAACAATGATGCTTAAAAATTAAAAGGCACAGGTATTTACATACAACGCGATCTCAGCAAACAAAGTCAACTTAAACACCGAATTATTCTAGCCTATCGAAGAGCTGTCAGAGAAAGAAACCCGACAAAAGTTATATCAATAAAGAATAACACAATGATAATAGGAGAAAAAACATTTTATTTATCTAAAAATAATACACTAAAATATCAGAATCAAGATGGTGAATCTGAGTTACAGAAGATGTTTGGAGATCTAAACTTTAGAAATGTCAGTGCTATTTACGAAAATATCCAGTATGACAGACGTCAAAATGAATGGACTAGACCAGTTGCATCAGATGTACCAGGGATGTCACCTGTAAACCAAAATAGTATTAAATTGAACAGATCTTGAAATGTAAATGCCGTCAGTCAAATTATTAATTCAAATACTACTAAAATCCTAGCATATAATATATCAGGTTTAAATAATAAAATTTTATTCTCAGAGTTTTTTAATTATATTATGAATTTTGAAATATTTTTCTTATTTGAAACACATGTTACACCTGAGAATATAAGTAAATATAAGAATCATTTTTCTGGTTTTAAACTTATTTGGGTTGAAGCTACTAAAACATCAGTTAAAGGCCGCGCTAGTGGAGGAAACCTGTTTGGAATACGTACAACACTTTTACACGTTTATGATTTTGACGAACTTAGAGGAACTACAGTGGTGCGATGTCTGCAACAAAATAACCTATACATTATACCGTACTATATTAATTGTAACAAGTGGAACAATGATTACGAAATATTGTACGATATTATGCAAATACTAGCCAGCAAAAGTGTATTATTGATTGGAGATTTCAATGCGAGAATCGGGGTTTCTCAAATTACAACAACAAATCACATAACCAACCCAGTGTTTTCGTATGCAAATAGACAGTCAAAAGACAATATTTGCAACAAGAATGGACGCGATCTGTTACAACTGTTACAATTGTATGACCTATTCATACTTAATGGTTGCACAGAAGGTGATATGAATGGGCATTACACATTCACTGGTGGACAAGGTAGATCTGTCATCGATCTTTGCACTGCCAATAATGACTGGATTGACCGCATTCAACATTTTGAAGTTCAGTGTAAGCCGTATTCTGATCACATGCCGATTGTAGTAGAAATAGCCGACTCTTCACAAACGAGAGAAACAAATCTCAACCTACTGCCGCGACTTTGCTGGAAAAATGAATCAACAGCCTTATATCAACGCTCTTTGGATACGCTTCTTGTAAACAGCAATACATCATCAGAACTACCGGAAGTTCTCAACAATAAGTTGACCGAATGTATACGAACTGCAACATCTAATAAATCACTCCCTTTTAATTTAAAATTCAAGCAAAAATGGTTTGACCAAGACTGCTACAAAGCTCGGAGAAAATCTTTTGCACTTTTGAAAGCACTGCGAGCATCAAATAATCTCCAATTGAGAAGCTGGTATTTGAAAGCAAACGCAAGTTATAAAACTATATGTATGCAAAAAAAAATTGCTTATGATAATGAAAAAGCAATTGAACTAGGACTAACTAAAAACCCGAAGGACTTCTGGAAAATTGCGAAAGAAATTAACGGAGCCAACTACAAAATAGGTACTGGAATTTCCACTGAAACCCTTGCCATTCACTTTAAGCATCTTCTCTCCAATGATTATGGTTGTACAACTTTTACTGCGGATCCTTTAATCACTGACCAAATATTAGATGCAGACATCGAAAGCGAAGAAATTCAAGTCGTGTTAAACAAAGCAAAAAACAAAAAGGCACCTGGTGAAGATGGAATTCCTTACGAATTTTTCAAAATGCAACTCCTATGTTTCTTAACCATTAAAAAATTCTTTTCAATAAAATCTTTATGAATGCCGACATACCTTTATCGTTCAAAAAATCCGTCATTTTCCCTATACATAAAAAAGGCTCGCTAGACTCTCCTGAAAATTACAGAGGAATTTCATTCATGAATGTAATTGCAAAAATATTCTGCAGTATACTTGTTGCAAGGCTTGAAAAATGGATCGAACAGAATAATATTTTATCTGATCTACAGGCCGGTTTCAGAAAAAACTTTTCAACGACCGATCACATTTTTACACTATCATCTATAGTCAAAGCATTTCAAGCACGGAACAAAAAGGTCTTCGCTTTTTTCGTTGACTTCAAAGCTGCTTTTGACCTAGTCAATAGGAATGCCCTTTTTTATAACACAGCTTGGTATATCTACAAAGTTCCTAAAAGTAATTAGAGAAATGTACACTGACACGAAGGCGGCTGTCTGGGATGGAGTGAACTTCTCAGAATGGCTTAGAACCAGCACAGGAGTTAAGCAAGGATGCCCACTAAGCGCTCTTCTATTCTCGTTATTTATAAATGATGTTGCTGATGAACTTCCTGGGGGAGTAAGAATAGATAGCTGATGACCTCGTCATACTTTCAGAATCACCCGAAGGTTTACAATTGATGATCAATCGGTTATCTACATACTGTAACAGATGGGGACTGTCTATCAACACAACAAAGTCAAAAATAATGATATTTGCACGTACGCAAAGCGCTAACAATGGAAGAAGCTGGAAATATAATGATTCGCAACTAGAAGTAACAAAAGAGATCAAATATCTAGGTTTGAAACTGAATCCAACACTAAATTTCAAAAGTCATTTATCAGAGAAAGCCAAAAGCTCGCAAAGTTTGATAAATTTAACATGGAAAAATATATTCTCTAACAAACAAATTAATTTATCTACAAAATACAAAATCTTTAATTCAGTAGTGAAATCAACTCTCTTGTATGCTGCTCAGGTTTGGGGATCAGAAGAATACGAAGAAATCGAAAAATTTTATAGGAGTCTCATAAAGAAACTCTTCAACCTACCCCTAAATACACCTAATTATGCCATATATTTGGAAACAGGACTTCCAAAACTTGTGACAAGCACCCTGAAGTCTCAAGCTGACTACATCATCAAAGTCTACAGCAATCATCAGAACACAAGACTTTCGAAAAAACTGCTTTTATACGAGTTGAGAAACAAGGACTGGTGGTTTGCAAGATGGCAAACTGTTGGAAATGAGTGTGGAGTGAGATTGGATGATGATTTCAGCAACATAAACCATCTGAAAGAACAAATGTACAGCATCATAGAGAAAAATGAGGACACAATGAGGCTTTTACTGATAGAAGAAGCACAAGAGTCATCCAGTAGAATCATCTACAGTCAGCTCAACTATAATCTTGGTACAAGAAACTATTTCCAGGATTCACTGAGCTATGCAGAGATATCCCTGATCTTTAAAGCAAGATGTGAAGTTCTCAACTTAAATGGAAATCCTTACAATAATAGTTTTAACCAATTCTGTACACTTTGCAACTTAAAGTCAAAAGAAGATTGTCTACACTTCATAAGTATATGTCCAATATTTAAAACTCAAAGACGCCTCTTTTTCGGGAAAAATACTCTTACTTTGCAAGAGACTATAAATATCCTAAACGAGCATGATTGGAAAACGTTAAACAAATTTTTGAAAGATATTTACAAGTATAGAATGTTATTAATTTCAGAATTCGATTAAATTCAAAACATAAGTCTATATATTCTTATTTATTTTCGCCAACCTGGCTGACGGCATAGCCATAGCATTTAAATTCATAATATTGTATTAAATTGTTGTAAATTTATATAAATAAATGAATTACTTACTTACTACTTAGAAACTATTGAGGAAATTAAAGATTGAGTTATACCCTGTATCTCAGATACATTTTTTCTCGAAAGATTAGGCCTAGCATATAAATCACTTAAAAAACTACAACATTTATTTTGAAGATGATTCTTACATTTATTTAAATCTAATTTAGTTTTAATAAAATTAATAGTATTTGTTTCAATAGGTATTTCGATTGAACCTTCGTTTTCATTTAGTGGGATATCAGCAACATTTAAGTTTTCATTATTTAATAACTGTTTATTCACATTTTCTTGTGTTTTGATTTGTTCTGTATCTGACAAAATAATATCTTTATGTTTATTAATTAAGTGGCGCTTAAAATGTGCAAAAGATTTAAAAGTTTGTGGACATTCATTTTGACAGCATTCGACATTGCTGTTCGTATTAAGTCCGTATAATTTAAAATCATAAAATAAATCAGTAATTGTGTTGAATTCATTTTTACACATAAAACATATATACATTTTGCGCGTCTAAAAAAAACTGTAAGTACAGAAGAAACTAAGAATTAATCTTTTCTAAATTGTTGATGAACCTTATCAGAGATGAATATTTCTTGGAATCTTCGATATTTATTTCATAAACGAATGTTTGTATAAATTTCCAAATAAGTTCACTTTGTTTTGGATATTCCAAGTCAAAAACATAAAAAATTTTAAATCACGTATCTAAGCATAAAATAAAATTATTGAATTTTATAAGTGTGCCATCAAAATAAATATAAAATTCCTTTATCTTTAAAATATCTTCACCCACAGCAATTATGGATGGTTGGTAGGTTATCTTATAATCTAAACTCTTACTTTTTTGAACCTCTATCCTCCTTTCAATATCGTTTAGTTCAATGCAGTGCAAAAGAAATGAGTCTTCACCATCCTTTATGCTCACTCGCCAAGCTGTTTTTCCTGGACATTTGATAAGTTGTGTTGGTAACAGCACAGAGTTTAAAAAGAACAATAATGGAAACGTCCTGGAACCTTGAACAAAAATAAAAACATCAAATTACAAATTCAAAATAAGAAAAAAAAAAAATAGGGATAGATACCTTCATCAAGCAGGGGTATGGAGTTCAGGAGTTTTTTGTACTCTTTATTTTTGAGAACACCTTCTTCCTGATAGTGTAGTAGCCCGTAGCGTAATGGTTAGTGCGTTTGACTGTCACGCTGGAGGTCTGGGATCGCTTCCCAGCCTCGTCCACCTTAAAACTAAAAGGTTTTTTTTCAGGGCTACTGCCTCTTGCGAGGAATTGACAAATCCTCCAAGAGTATCACTTGTCACGAATAAGTGCTTCTCGTCTAGCCGTTCGGATTCGGCATAAAATTGTAGGTCCCTTCCATTCCTGTCGAAAGGCGCACACAGGAATGGTTGCGAGTTGTTAGCCCTGGTTCTTCATGAGCCGTTGTGCCACCCGATTTATTTATTTATTTTTATTCTTCCTGATAGTACTTTATCAATAAGGTGTCCAGCTTAGAATGCGTCGAAAATAATTTGTTTGTTGATTGAGGGTGTTGCGATTTAAAATCTATGTTTATCTATTTACAGAAAAAATAGAATGAACAAAAGTCAAATTTCTGTAATTTAAATTATGAACCTACCAATGAAAACGAGTCTGCATGCTTATATAATGGCCACTCGGCTAAAATTTTCGAACAATTTTTGTCATTATTTTCTTTTATTTCATTACGTCTGTTCAGGGTTGTTTTTTCCCATTTATCCTCTATGTCTGCCCATGGACGATCATTGAATTTCAAAAACTGTTTAATTTCTTCAAATTCTTTTTCATCGATTTGAAGATTGGGTATGGGATCTTTATTATTTTGTTCTCCGGTAAATGGAACTTTAAATTTGGCTGTATGTTTGGTTCTCCCCCTATTGAAGTTATGGTACGCGTTATATAAAATTCCGCTCGGATAAGAATATTTTCCATGTGCTGGAACAAAGTAAGTTGGCTGAAATTAAAAAAATAAAGTTAAAAGTTAAAATATACGTTTGGTATTTAAGTGGTTAAAAAATCACCTTGTCTTCTCTATGAAATGTTGTTGTGATGTCTTTTGCAATGATGTCTAATTCGTGTGTATGAAGTTTTCGAGTTTTAGTTTTGTAGTACTCTACAATAAGTTGCACTACTTGTTTTTGTTGTCGTTGATTGAGCACTTTGCTTGAATTATATTTGTCCAAAATATTTCTTCCCGCTAAGGATAACAACAAAATATCCTTTACAAGCTATTTAACACAAAATAAATTTATGAACATGTAATTTGTATTTCAAACATACGACTAAATTCGAGGAGGAATAAGATCCACTAGAGCTCCTTGGAGTTGTACTTAAATCATTTGACAAGCCATCAACCCAATTTGAGGTGCTCATTTCACTGGTGACCGTGCTACATTGTGTAAACTAAATATAAAAATAATTTGACTTTCTAAGTTGGTAGGTACCTACATACATCGACAAAATAGGATTCTACTTACTTCTTTTTGTTTCCACTTCTCCAATTCGTCTTCAAACTCCAATTGAAGACCTAGTTCGCAGTCAGGGAATATTTTTGATAAGTGCTCCGATTTAAGAAGCAGTAAACTCCTTTGTGTCAATCCACGGCCTTTCAAAACATTAATTTTTTAGGTAAATGCTTATTAGGTACAAGGAAAATAAAACTTACCCGCTAAAAATGGCGCAACACTTTTGCACAATGTGAAATTATTTACAATTTCATACACATCCACGTCTAATAGCATTGCATCATTGTACTCGACATTATCCACAGGGTTATTTTTCACAGGTGGCTTGTTTTCATCAGGAATGGTATTTAAAATGCTCGAACTAGCATTTTCTAGTGTGAATACAAGCTCATCATCCATTTAAAAAAAAATTATTATCACTCAAAATTAAACTATTTGTGCACAAATATGAAACGCGACTTATTTCTCTGTAACAGAATGAACAAATGCGAATAAAAGAATAAAAACTTCTTTCTGGGTAACTGAGAAACGGTAAATGGTTCAATACAGATGTCACATTCACAACTTTTTGTTAATTACACAGCTAATGGTTGTAGATTTGAATGCATTTGTTGTGAAATGAACATATTTTAATGTCAGTAATGTTATGGGCTGTTTGGGTGGTTGTGGGATCTTAGTAAATGAACTGTGAAATCTACAACATATTGTGGTTGCTTCATTCTTTGCATGAAATAAAATTGTATTGTATTGGTTGTAGATTCAACACTTTTGTGATGCAGATACAACGAATAAATATTTGTACTTTTCACAATTAAATTCGACAACGCGCTGTAGTTCTTACGACTAAAATTTGCACTTGTTTCTACGTATTTGGTGCAAAAAATAAAGCAATTGCTGTAAGAGTTACAATTAATTGTGAATTTGAATACGTTTGCTGTTTATTATACAATTTTGGCTTTTATTGTAAAATTGACTGCCACATGTTGTAAAATTTATAGCGTCGATTTTTTTGGGTGTTCATTTTTCCAAAAATTAATTAATTTAGCCGCACACACGCACGGCGCGGCGGCGGCCGCGTTATTTACAAAGTCCCAATTTTTGTGGGAAATATTTCATTTAGGAGTATGTACCTACAAAATTGCTAAATAATGACAAAACAACGAAGCCAATGACAAGTTATTCGGGAATTTCCCAAACCAATTTAAAAAAACGGCAATTTGTTCAAAAAATCCTAAAAACTATATATCCATTACTTTATGTGTCAAAAAAAGTATTATTTTGAGAAAACTGGATAAAACCAAAATCGTTGTATGATATCTACTTATTCTTGATGAGCTAAGACAAATATTTAAATTTTTCATTTGGGAATCACAACTCACATACAAATTCTTCACATGAAACTTGAAGGAAATTCATCCAGGCTCTAGCTCTATGTACATCATGGCGCACGGACGCACCTGTGAACATACCGACCGCACAGACGTTTTGTCGAAAATCCCTTTTTTGACGTCTTCATCTGATTATATCCTAAAAAACAGGGCAATAAGGAACTAAGACGTTACCGGGTTTTAATTGTACCGTGAAGATGCTAATGAAGAAGACCTTCTTGCAGCATCTTTGTATGGGGGGTTGAACAATACAATTAGTAGCTTTTGCTTTCCACTTTTTTGTGAGCTATCAAAAAATGCTTAATTTTCATTGGCCCATTTCATGTAGCCGTGTTTAAAAACATCAGTTTGGTTAATCCAGAGTTGTGGCTCAGACTTAACTTGGGATATACTTTACATAAAAATTGGCTGAATAACGAGGTTTTGAATTGATGAGATCTATTTGGGTAAGCTACCGCACAGTTTACACATGCACCTAATTTTTGTTGAATAAGAATGACTATACCTTTTTATGTCTAAATATTTCATATTACTATAACCAATTCGAATATTGTCTACAGCAAAAAGGGAAAAAGAAATAAAATTAAACCCACTTTCTTTTAAAAGAACAAAAAATACATTCTTAAAAGTTAAGAAATATTTTATTAATAAGGTTAAATAATATGAATATTTTATATCTAAGTATTTTCAGGTCTACTCTATAAATGATTATCCTTTCTTAGATATAAGATTTTATTAAATTTAAATGAAAAACATAAACAGGACATCGTCGTTTGTCGAGAGAAAGTATTCCGTTCGAGCACGTATTCCAATCGTTGAACCTTTTCAGTTGAAATCATCCCCAACGAGTATTTTTCTTTCATTTCGTTTAACAGAAGTAGAAGAAAAACAAAAAAACGCTCCAACCCCATTATTTTTTGAAAAGAAAACACACGACCTTTTAACTTTTGTAGAAGAAAACTCTTGTTGAAAAATTCAATCTCACCCTTCCCTTTACTGGCCATTGGCAAAATGCAATGTTTCTGGGTTGTGAAAATTTAAGTCCGTTCATCCTTCTACCCTATGGTTAACATATTTTTGAATTTCTGCTTAAGAGAAAAAAAAAAAAAAAAAAATAAGTAGAACATTATGAAAACCCCATTTTACCCGCCTCACCTCACCGCTCCCCTCCACTCATTTCTCTTACACTTGCTTTATGCACAAAGTTACTTCATTCCGTTTGAAATTCGGAATTCATTTCGCCAAAGGATTTCAAAGGGATACCAAATTAAAAGATTTTGATAATTCATAGTGCCAAACCCAGAAGGATTCCCCACCTCCCACCTTCCACTGCCCCACCCTCCTACCTCATATCGCAATGATTCTTCTTTATTCACAGTGCACTGCACAAAAATATGTTCAACCATATTTATTTTGATGTTTTTTTTTTTCTTGCTTTGCTTTTGGTAATAGAATGTTAACGCCCCTCATGTTGCACTACTTTCTGTTGGTTATCTTGGTATTCAGATCAAAAGGTAGGTATGGCAGTGGCAGCGCAAAAGAAGCTAACCACGAGAAACTTTTTTAAGTATACCTACAACCAGTTATGTATTTTAAATGCGTAAGTAGCTGGAATAGTTCGCTGGCAATAGTTCATCTTAAAGAGTTTGACTTTGCGAAGGACTTATTGATAAAGAGATAAGAGTATGGCACCGAGTAGATAATAACCTGAGACATTATCTAGGTGAGAACGCAGAAGTTAGTTCGTTTGAACGAACATTAAAGAGGAATTTCACCACACGAATTTGGATGTTGAATAGAGAAACTCTAAATGGTTCGAGAAGCAGTAATTGGTATGTATCACTGGTATCACATTTTTGTTTTACAGGGTGATTCACCTAAGGTGTCGCAAAAAGCTTGAGCATGTTTGTAGGGTTGGTCGAGAAAAGAAAAAAAATCGAATAGGGGGGGGGGGGCATTTACCCTTGTTAAGGCGGGATGGTCAATTTTCTAAAAAAAAAATAATAAGTTTCAAACTCAAAAGGAGAATGGGCATTTTTGTGTGTGAGCGGCTACGAACGAAATTAGTCTCAAATGAAAGGTTTGCTATAAGGGAGTAACTTTCAATATAGGCGTTTCGTTGCTGTGCATTTAGGAAAAGAGATATGAAGACATTTTCAAATGCATTTTTAAATGCATTTTTGGGGCAGGTGGCGTTTTCAAAAACTATCTGATACTTATCCTGATTTCAAAATGTCTAATGATACAATAAGCACCAGGTCAAGATATAGCCCGCGGTAATTTTACTAAGCTCCTTATACGAGTTCAGAAGGCAACAGTATAAGATTATCTATTTAATCGCAGCTTTTTAAAAAGAGGGTACCAACCGATATTTTTAGTACAATCATTAACAAAACCGGCGGCGGCGGTGGTCAGATAAGCTTATTCAGACTGCTTCGGTGGGAAAATGCAATTTTCCTTTTGCATTTTGGTCTAAATACCTCCTTAACAAGGTATTTCCAAGAATTGAGTATCAAATGACAAAGCTAGATTGCCCTCTTTATACGAATATAAGGCTCAAACAGGATCCGGTCTGAGAAGGTTGGGCCTTTTTTGAAGTTTCTAAGAACACATGTTTCTCGTACTAATGTGAATAGGCAAAGACCAACTTTCCGAAGCATCACTGGTGTCCATCCCAATTTTGACGATTTTCCAAATCTATCAGAAGATGATTTTGTTCTATTTGCTCTGGGTACGTACCAAGTGAATATTTAATGTTTTATGTGCTTTGATTATAATAAAAATCTTTGAGACTGATGTCTATAAATGTTATTCCACTTTCCTTTTCTATTTTTCCATTCAAATTAGCCATGATACTGACTAAAACTGTATTAAAGTGTTGAACACAAAAATGCATTTTATCCTAGTTTGAAGTACACCACAACGAAAAAACTTTTACACTGTACCACATCCAAAAATAATAAAACTATTCTTGGCCGCTCGCACCCACTTTTCATATTTTTTTTTTTTCAAAATTTTACGTTATTAAATATTATTTTTGTTTTCAAAATTCTATGCTCTTATCTATTCCTAGTCAAACACTGAAAACCGAACTGGGACTTTTATTTTTCAAGATATTAAGAAACAAAGAAATTAGCTTTTTAGTAAAAACAAGAAAAATCAAGGTTGCTGAAATGATAATATAATCCGATTCTTCTTAGGTGTATGAGAAAATTGGAACATTTATTTTTTTATATCTTGAAAAATAAAAGTCCTAGAAACATCCGGTTTTCAGTGTTTCAATATGAATAGATAAGAACATCAAATTTTGGAAACAAAATTCATACTTAATAACGTACAATTTTGAAAAAAAAAAAAACAATAGTTTGAAATTTGTTTGTATTTATTTTGAGTTTTAAAATTAGTTTTTCATAAACTGTTCAATAAAAGAAAGGCAGAAATGTTCATATAACAAGGCATTGTAAGTGGTGCCGTTGTTTTTTAATAATTTGTTTTCTGTTTTAAGACAAGTTTTTAGAAAACTACCCCTCCCACTTAAACGAGGGGAATAGGACCCCCTCTTAAACGATTTTTTTCTTGTCTCGACCAAACCTACATGCTTAAGCTTTTTGTCACACCTTAGGTGAATCATTCTATATAATATTAAAATAAAGAATAGAGTATCTCAACAAAATAATAATTTTTGAAAATTTGTTGGTCGTATTGTTGATCTGCCAGTGCTACCACCATGGCAACCCCCACAAGAAGGAGGCCAAACTTGTAATTTTTTCAATTTAACTCATTTTGCATCTAATCCGGATTTAATTTTTTTATATTATATACCTACAATTTTTGTTATACATATATAATATATTATTAGAAAGTCTCCAAATTTTTGTGTGCCAAATTGCGAGCCCAAAAATGGAGCTTAATTCTCATGTAATTTGTTTTTTTAAATGTTGTGTTTATGAGGTGTGGCTGTTCCAGCTTGATGTCAAGCTGGGTCAAACACAGATTTAAGGGGTAATGGTAGGAGTATTAAATTTGAAATTCCGCCAAATCACGAGCCCAAAAATGGAACTTAAATATATGACATTTTTAGTTTTTTGAAATTTTGTGTTTGAAGGTGTGGCGGTTCTTGATGCCAAGCTGGGTCCACCACAAGTTTGAGGGGTAAGGTCGGGATTGAGGTACCTACTTAATTATAGCCCAAAAATGGAACTTAATTAAGGCATCATTAAATTTTTGAGTTTCAGGTTCCAGCTTGAAATGTAAAAGTCCTAGATCGATCTGGTTTTTATTCTTTGACAAGAAATTTGTCAGAGCAATGAATTTTGAAAACAAAAATAGTATTTAACAACGTAAAATTTTAAAAAAAATTAGTTTAAAATTTAAAAAAAAAAAAAATTCCAAAATTTCGAGTTTGAAAATTAATTTCTTAAAAACTATTCGCAAACGTAACTTAACTTAAAAAGGAAATTAAAGAAGAGATTTCTGGCATGGCATTGCAGGCTTTACCGTTGCTTTAAAATATTAATAATTAAGTAATTTTTTAGATATTTGCCCCTCCAGCGGAGGGAAATAGACCCCCCTCCCATACGATTTTTTTCTTGTCTTAATCCAACCTACTCGCTACAGCTTTTTGGTGCACCTTATACCAATCACTCTGCATAGGTCACAATTTTAATAGGAAAACAAAATGATTTTTGAGATATTTTGTGCTTATATCAAGGTTGAGTGGAAAATATTTTTCTCCGTCGTCGGCTGTTTTGGTCACAATAATTTTAGCAATGAAACAAGTAACAAGAATAATTGTAGCATTAACTTTTCCCGACGTTTCGACAGGGGTTGCTAGCTTCCTCAGGGGAAACTTTGAGAAATATAATCGATAAAGGAGAATGGGCATTTTTGGGTGCGAGCGGCCACGAATGAAATTAGTGTCAAATGAAAGGTCTGCTACAAGGGAGTAACTTTCAGTTTGGGCATTTCGTTGCAGTGCATTAAGGAAAAGAGATATGAAGACATTTGAAAATGCATTTTTCGAATGCATATTTTGGGGAGATGACATTTTCAAAAACTATCTTATGCGTTATACTTATTTCAAAATGTCGAGTGACATAATACGAACCAGGTCAAGATAGCCCGCGGTTATTTTACTAGGCCCATTATACAAGTTCAGCAGGCATTCAGCATCGCAGGTTTTTAAAAAGAGGAAACCAACTGATACTTTTAGTCAAATCGTTAAGGAAACCGCTGGCAGAGGTAGGACAAGCTTATTTAGGCTGTTTCGGTGAGAAAATGCACTTTTCCTATTGCATTTTGGTCTAAATATACCTAGTTCACTAGGGATTTCTAAGAATGGAGTATCAAATGACATATCTAAGCTTGCCCTCTTTACACGAATGTAAGGCTAAAACATGCTTTTTTGGTTGATGACACAGGTCAGAACGGTTCTCAATGGCTTCGGAACCTAAGAAAGGTTTGCAAGAATATTTGAATTGTGCTTTAAGTCACATGTTAGAACAACGAGTAAGAGGTCTTACGCAGTATACCCAAGAGCAAGGCATTTGGTTGCTGCGTATCCGAATGCAGCCTAGAAATGTTAAGCTCTGTTTTCTAGGAATTATTATTCGTCGTTTGGATTGGCCGACAAAAGGAATGTGAGAGCAGCTATTGCACACTATTACTGTTACTATCGGAGTGGAAGGCGCAAATTCGGATGATGCGCGCATATTATGTGCGTGGTTTGGCATTTAGGCTGCTCAAGAAACCAAACCGATGATATTTGATAACCAGCAGCGGAATTAAGTCCGATTATAGATTATCAGTAGGCACTATACTTAAAAAAACATGCTTTTAATATACCTAGATTATTAGGTATACAAAGTATGGTAATTGTACTAATATTTAATGATGTATGTGCTTTGTCTAACACATATCTCCTAAGCTCATGTCTTTAGCTGTTATTTCACTTTTATTTTCTATTTTTCTATTCACATAAGTCACAATACTAACTTAAACTCTATTAAAGTGTTAAACACAAAAATGCATTTTATAACAGTTTGAAGTTTAACACAACGAAAAAACTTCTACACCGTACTTGTGGGACCAAATCACATCCGAAAATAATAAAACCATTCTTGGCCGCTCGCACCCAATTTCCATACAAATTTGCCCATTCTCCTTTACATAATTTATAAAAATTATTATTAATAAAAAATAATTAAAGCTCTTCTGATAAAGAAGTTTAGTGGGCAACTAAAAAATAAAGAAAAAAAAAATAATTTCTTACGAAATTTTAATAAAATGCCCACAAAATTGATTTTTTAATTCTTTTTTTTTTTTACTGGCGGATTTCTAGGATGTTAAAGATCGTTTTAATATTTAACAAGAGTTAGTTTTTACAACTATTTGCTTCGTGGTGAAATTATCATAATTTTTTTCCATAGTTTGAAGAACCACCATCAATGTACCAATTTTGAAGAAAATCCATTCAGTCGTTTAGGCTTAAGGTGCTCGAGAAGACAGACAGATAGATTTAAGTATACCCTATTTTCTTGTTCTCTATCATCGTATTACTAGGCAAATCTCGAGTTCGATTTTTTTTTACGAATCCATAAATTGCCGTATAGTGTCTACCTACGTATCGCCATAAACAATAGGAACAAAACATACCAGGCCAGAGTTAACCTTAACTGACAGGGTGACTTTGGTCACCCAATTTTAAGTAATTGAACTCGCCAATTTATGAGTCTAAAATTAACCACAAATGGTAAAAAGGCAACAAGACTTTACTCCTTAAAAAATCTATCAACAAAAGTCACCCGGTTTTATGATAGTTTATGTTTTATGAAAGTCGCGGAACATTAGAATTGAAATCACTTCCTCAGTTATAAGGCTGTACATGTGAAGGTTGAATGTATATACGCTTTCTACAATTTATGCATAATTATTAACCAATTTCTTTTGATGTGCTTATCACTTGTATTAATTTAAGTTGTCCTGAATCCTGATTTAAAAAAGGCTACTTTTTTGAGTGAATGAATAAATTCACCTCTTATAGCTAACAAATAATGTAAAGGGTGTCTTCCCCAATCGTAGCCAATGCTAAATAAAAACTAAAATTTCGGATTAAATGAATAAGTACATACAGATATAGATACAACGAACCTAATAATATTTTTTTTAAGCTATAGTTAGGTTTAATAACTAAAAATTTTAATTTTAAGTTTCTTATTAATAAACAAAACTGCTAATTCTGGTTACGTGTATAAAATATTTATATGAAAATCTACTACAAAAACTCTGTACTTCTCATACATGCTCTCACAGAATTTGAATTTTTGCAGACACAATTTCTTAAGTACCCACGTTATACAAATTTGTTGTCATTTGAGCTTGCAAATAGAGTTTATTTTTATTTGATATTAGATAATTCATGTTTGATTTGCGTTTGTTGTTAACCCTAGAAAGGTAACCATATTTTTTAGTAAGTTACATGTAACCATTCGTCGAATCGACGAAGTGATATTCAACTGCACTGTTAAAAAAAAGTTATTAACTTATTCCAGTGAAGTTTAATAATTTATATTAATGATTGTTTCTTATAGTTATATTAAACAACTTGAGTAATTATTTTCGACAATGGTTTTTAAAAACATCCATAAAAACGTGTGTTTTTTTTTTTTAGTAGGAACTTAAAGTTAATTCATTAAATAATAGAAAAAAAATATATTTCATCATTAGGTGCAAATTTTAACTTTATGCTCTCCATCACATACTAGCGGGAACCCGACTAATCTTCGCAAACAACATCGTCGCACGACCCATCTTCGCAAGCAACATCTTCGCAAAACAACATCCCTGCAACAACACATCCCCGCAAGGACACATCTTCGAAATGACACATCTTCGCAAATCAACATCCCCGCAACGACACATCCTTGCAACGACACATGCCCGCAACGACATATCCTCGCAACGACACATCCCCGCAACGACACATCCTCCCAACGACACATCCCCGCAACGACACATCCTCGCAACGACTTATCCCCGCAAAATGGTATTTCTTCCCTCGGCGGCGGCGCTGGAGTTGGGAACAATCAGGACAAATGATGTTGTATGTATAGCAGTGGGTTAGGTGATTTAGTAGAACAAGAGTGGAATAGCCAATATGAAAATGTGGGGCCGGTTTTATGTGATGGTATATTACTGTTTTTGGACCGATTTATGTATATACAATTGAAATATGTTGTAGCTGACACACAATTATGGAAGAAAAAATTTTTTTTAAGTTAGGGTGGTGCAAACAAATTGTAACTTCGTTGTTCTTGGACCGATTTCGATAAAAGTGAAATATGTTATAGCTGACACACAATTATGGAAAACAAAATTTTTTAATGTTTATTTTATGCCTGAGATTTCTGGCCACTTTTCTTGCCACCCCCTTTGGAATTCTGTGAATTATTTAAATCTAAGCGAGCAAAGTTTTGAAATTTTATTTTATTGTTTGAGTTGGTATTATTGAAAAATAATAATCTTTCAAAGTCCCACCACTATCTTGAAAAACTGCAAAATATTTTAACTTGACCCTGGTGTTTGCAAATTATCTCTGAAGCTATAGGTGTGACAAAAAACTTTGTTACACAATGTTTACTTATTACAATTATCTTGTTTTTGAAACCAATGAGCAAATTGTATAGGTACCTGTAAATGTTAAAAAGAGTTAAATGTAGAGTTTCCCTTACGAGGATGGTCTTTGGTTGGAATCCAAATCGAACAGAACGTTTTCAAAAAATGCGCGAAATTGAGTGAAGAGGAATAAACATTCAGGTAACACTTTCCACAAACGCTCAGTTCTAAAAAGGTGTCAAATTCCTTGAAGCATTGCCGTATGCTGCTTTCGTTTCGTATTCACCTTATTTTGCAATTTGGATTTCAAGCTGAAAACATCCCTTGAGTACCTGCTCAAAATAGTAAAAAACAATTTCCGCCCAGTCATTAATGTAGTTTTATACCTATAAATATTAATGTTTTTTTTGAGAATAAACCTCTTAAATACAATTAACACAAGTGTGAGTTTTATTCAGCAGCAGAAATTTGCAAAATTATACTTCTCAAGAGATCTAGAAATTATGGAATCGGTCCAAAAACAACGAAGTTGAATTTTTGTTGAACCACCCTAACTTAAAAATATTTTTTTCTTCCATAATTGTGTGTCACCTATAACATATTTCGCTTTTATCGAAATCGGTCCAAGAACAACGAAGTTACAATTTTTTTGCACCACCCTAACTTAAAAATATTTTTTTCTTCCATAATTGTGTGTCAGCTATAACATATTTCACTTTTATCGAAATCGGTCCAAGAACAACGAAGTTACAATTTTTTTGCACCACCCTAACTTAAAAATATTTTTTTCTTCCATAATTGTGTGTCAGCTATAACATATTTCACTTTTATCGAAATCGGTCCAAGAACAACGAAGTTACAATTTTTTTGCACCACCCTAACTTAAAAATATTTTTTTCTTCCATAATTGTGTGTCAGCTATAACATATTTCACTTTTATCGAAATCGGTCCAAGAACAACGAAGTTACATTTTTTTTGCACCACCCTAACTTAAAAATATTTTTTTCTTCCATAATTGTGTGTCAGCTATAACATATTTCACTTTTATCGAAATCGGTCCAAGAACAACGAAGTTACAATTTTTTTGCACCACCCTAACTTAAAAATATTTTTTTCTTCCATAATTGTGTGTCAGCTATAACATATTTCACTTTTATCGAAATCGGTCCAAGAACAACGAAGTTACAATTTTTTTGCACCACCCTAACTTAAAAATATTTTTTTCTTCCATAATTGTGTGTCAGCTATAACATATTTCACTTTTATCGAAATCGGCCCAAGAACAACGAAGTTACAATTTTGTTGCACCACCCTAAACGAAAAAATTTTTTCTTACATAATTGTGTGTCAGCTGCAACATATTTCAATTTTATATACATAAATCGGTCCAAAAACAGTAATATACCATCACATAAAACCGGCCCCACATTTTCATATTGGCTATTCCACTCGCGTTTTACTAAATCACCTAACCCACTGCTATACATACAACATCATTTGTCCTGATTGTTGCCAACTCAAGCGCCGCCCGCCGAGGGAAGATATACCATTTTGCGGGGATTAGTCGTTACGAGGATGTGTCGTTGCGGGGATGTGTCTTTGCGAGGATGTGTCGTTGCGAGGATGTGTCCTTGCGAGGATGTGTCGTTGCGGGGATGTTGCTTTGCGAAGATGTGTCGTTGCGGGAATGTTGTTTTGTGAAGATGTTGCTTGCGAAGATGGGTCGTCCGACGATGTTGTTTGCGAAGATTAGTTACTGACCCCATACTAGCATCACACTTATTGAACGTTGACTTAGTCATACGTGGTTTTGTGTAGGTACAGACAATATTTGTAAATTGTTTGTGTCCTCCCTTAACGGTTTCTTACTTTTGGGAGTACATTTTTCAGATCTAATATTAGCGGGTAAAATTGGAGCTTTTCGAGCACTTAAAGTTACATTAAAGGTAACCTTTCTCGTTTCGAAGAACATTGGCGCCGTTTTTCGATAAAAAATAAAGCATTTTCCCAAGTAGGTACGCCACCGAACGTCTACACACCACAAGCACTCAGGGAACACTAGGGTTATACAGAGATAGAATGCAATCGGAACGAAGAGTAAAGAGAAAAATGAAAAAGTAAAGTTGATAGTCGTCTAATCGACGAAGGTTACCTTTCTACGGTTAAGGATATTAATTTTATTTTAAAGTTCTACATATTTTTTGCTCAGAAGAATATAACCGATGACATTTTAATAAATAAGAATACTCAAAACCTCAAATCTCAAAATAAATTTGTTCACAACGTGACATACAAAGTCCGCGTTTAGAAAGTGAAGGTAGGTATAGCCTATTGTAGTGTAGATATTATTTTCCTTTTTTTTTTGTTTTATCTCCGTTATGATTTTCATAGCTTTTATGTTTTTCTTATGAAAAATTTCTGAAAACATCCGTACAGTTGAGACAATGCACCATGATTACTTGTTGCGCCTATATACATACTTATAATTAAAACAATTAGAACTAAACACTCTGGTACAAGTTTTATTCGCTTCTTTAAATCGGAAGTATACAAAATGATGCGAAATTTATGTCTGTCATTTGTTGGGGGTATAGGAGCGGGAACACCCTTTATATCCTCAAAAACGCAAAAAAAAAAAATAGATAGCTATCTACTTTAATTTTTAGAATCATGTTTTTCTTCTTCCACACCTCCTCCTCTAAAAAGCTAATATAACCCCGCCGCCAGTAAAAGAGAGAGGGCACTTAACTTTTTACTGCACTCCAATCGTTAAAAGGCTTTAGTTGACTTTCCTATTGGGAAATTTTACGTCAAAACTAGGATAACATTTCCATGCAGTGAGAGTATTGCAAAGTGAATTTTATTATTACATCTGGGGGTTAAAATATTTGAAAAGATAAGGACGGAGAATATGAGCAACCAGATGGGACGGAATACCGCTCCAGCTCCACCTACTCCCTCTCCACCCCCTCCTTACCTACGACGAGTGCGTTTTCTCTCTTTTGGGTCTTTGTTTAACGTAGTTTGCTTGTTGGCAATAGAGTTTGAGTAGATAGCACTTCAGGAAGTCGAATAGATGGATGGAATGTAATCATCTGTAGTCTGTGTTTGTCGGAAGTTATGAATTTATTTTTTTTTTATTTCGAATCCTTTTTTGTTTTTATATTTTTTTTACATTTGGAAAAGTCCCTTGTGTACCCTTCTTTAAGTCACAGAACTTGCACGTACGTTCCTTTGTGCGTACCAAGTTTGTTAGGAGTACCAACTAGGATGTTTACCCAATAGAAACAAGGGTGACTCTGTCTTCTTATTAGAAAGAAGGAAAAGTATATAGACAGCGACGCACATAGTCATTTTCATGGGAATATGGGAATATTTTTCAATTTCACAAATTTTATTCCAAATTGGTTAAATTTAAAAATTACTTTTAAAAAGTTTTAAAATTATATTAAAACCTGAGGACTATCAGACGAGATACTCTTGGGCTGATGAAGAAAAAGAAGAAGAAGATTGAAAGAAGTATAGGGCGGGCATAGAGGGAGAATTATATAAGCTGACAGAGAATTGGATATGTTTTTTATGTTTCGCCTCATTTGATCCAAGGCGGACTGGTATGCGCCAGCGAGTACCTAAAGCTACCTTAACAAAATTGAGGATATAAAAGCAATAAAAGTGCTTACTATAGGGACATTCACCTAATTGAAAATGCATTTCACGAAACATAAAATGCTCATAAAAAAAACTCTATAAAAAATCTTCAACTCAAACTCAAAGGCGATAGAATCGAAAAAGTCGAGGGTCGCTCATAGTACCTACTTATATTAGCGTCCAGGAGGAATAGACAGAAGGAAGAAAAAAAAATACCTACATAAGATTTGCTGATGGAAGTCCATAAAATAATGAAGAAAAAAGTGTAAAATAAAACCTCATCTTTAGGAATAATCTGCTCGCGTAACAAAAAACTGTTTTTTTTTTTTTTTTTTTTATTTTTTATCTGAGTGTTTTATAACATTTAATTTGCATGGGCAGGTTTGTGTCGAAAAAAAAGACATGTTAACATGAGCTTTATCGTAAAAGTTTTATGTTTCGTTGCCCTTAAGTTGGCTTGGCTTTTGTAAAATGAAAAATTATAAAAACAAACAAAAGTGCTAAACATTTAAAAGGTAACTTCACGCTAAGAACAAAATTAAAATCGAACATAAAATTAAATAAAACAAGGTCGTGAATGACAGTTATTCAAATATTGTAGGATATAACGAGGGGTTGTCGAAGCATCTTTGCATTAAAAAGAATACAATCACCAAGGTCTGAGTTTACTGTTGTAGGTAAAATTATATGAAGATACACATTTAGCAAGCTTAGGTAATAATTTCTTGTCAACAAAAATCAGAAATGGAATTGCTTCTCTTAATAAGTAGGTACATTAAACATCAACGAAACAAAAATTAAAGAGATTTTAAGAAATACAAAGTCAATCAAGAAAACAAAAATCTTCTTAAGCAGTGAAAAGGAATGGATAGTTTCTCTGAATCACAGAACCAAATCTACAACAAAAACAAAAGACATTAACGAAACAGCCACGAGTTTCTTTGAGTCACTGTTCAAATCAATAAATGACCCTGCTTCTGACACAAATTCAAACGTTCTCCTTGACAGCTTTGGAAATGACAATATATTCTTGCTCAACAAACTTGACATTCTATCCTCTATTGACAGTTTAAAATGCGAGAAAAGCCCTGGCAGCGACGGGATTGAAGCTGAAATGCTGAAGTATGGTAAAGACGCTTTGACATCAGTAATAATGAAAATGTTCAATGCGATTTTGACAAATCAAAGAATACCTAGACAATGGCAACAGAGCACAATAATTCTTCTGCATAAAAAAGGAGATAAGGAGGACATGAACAACTACAGACCATCTACCATCTGCAAACTTTTTTCAAAGACAATATATAATAAAACTAAACAAGCACTTAACGACAAACAACCAAGAGAACAAGCTGGATTTAAAGAAGGCTTTTCAACTACTGACCATCTTCAGACAATAAACCAGCTCATTGAGAAACATAACGAATTCCAAAAACCACTTTACCTTTGTTTTATTGACTTCGCAAAAGCTTTTGACACCGTGGAATACAACAGCATATGGACGGCACTAAGAAATCAAAACATGCATTCCACCCTTATCGAGACGTTTAAAAATATATACAGTAATAACACCGCCAGAGTAAAAACCGACAAAATAGGGAGAGAATTCCATTTAAGAAGAGGAGTACGACAAGGTGACCCCATGTCACCGCCATTATTTTCTGCTGTCCTGGAGGATATTTTCGAAAGACTGAAATGGAAAAATAAATATGGTATACAAGTTCGGATGGAATATTTAAACAATTTGAGGTTTGCAGACGACGTTGTTCTGCTGTCAAACTCAGCAACACAGATACAGACCATGTTAAATCAACTCTCATCAACTTGTAAGAAAGATGGACTATGTTTAAATTTGACAAAAACAAAAGTTATGACCAACCACAAACAAGAAGAAATTCTATTAGATAATAATAAAATAGATTATGTCGAAGATTACGTTTACTTAGGACAAATAAAATCTTTCGTCAACCAAGAAGAAAAGGAAATAAACAAAAGAGTAACTAACGGATGGAAGCAATACTAGAGCTTAAGCGAAATAATGAACTCGAAATTAAACAATGACACAAGGAAATACGTATTCGACTCAACAATCTTACCAGTTTTGACGTACGGGCTACAAACCCTAGGACTAACTTCAAATCAACAAGATAAATTGAGAATATGCCAAGCAAAAATGGAACGTAAGCTTTTAAAAATTCGACAAATACAAAGAATTAGTAATGATGAAATAAGAAGTAGAACAAACATAGTTGACGTGATACAACGAATAAAACAATTAAAATTGAGCTGGGCGGGACATATATCCAGAATTGAAGATCAGAGGTGGACAAAAATCATTACTAAATGGACTTTTATAGACGAGAGAAGACCAAGAGGACGTCCGAAAAAAAGATGGATAGATGACCTAAACCAATTTAACCAAAACTGGTACAATTTTGCCAAAAACAAAAATATATGGACTTCTATGGGGAAGGCTTATGCCAGATAAAACAAATAGAAAATAAATTAATTTACAAAATTGTTTATACATAGTAAAAAGTAAAACATAGAGATATTAATTTCTTTTTTTTTAATCAAGGTAATTGTTAAAGTGTTAGTTTAATAAGAAATTATGTATATAACTCTTTCACTTAATTATTTACTATATTTATATATACATGTAAAAACTTCATATTGGCGAATAAAGCTTTCAATAATAATAATAATAACATTAAAAGTAAAAAAAAAATAATAAAAAAGATATTATGTAGATTATAGTTAGCGAAGTTATAAAGTGCGAAATAACTCCGCTCCACTTGAATAGAAACAAACTTTTTTTTACTATCAGAGCGTGTAGCGCTTTGGTAAGTTTATAAATTCAACTTTTGGTTTTACTTCCTAAAAAAGGGATCTATTGCGAATAAAACTGCAGGGGCAGAATAATTCTGGAAAACACCAGGTTATTTTCTACCACTTTTCTTATTACTTCACTAAATACACTGTTTTTTTGCGCCACTTGAATAGAAACAGTGTGCGTTTTGTCTTTATTTATTACGGTAAGAAGAAAAGATATTGTTCTAATAATAGAAGTGTAGATTAAAAATCAGATATGGAATTGCGGTGGCAATAGCACAGTGGATATAGTGGTCTAAGTAGCATTCTTTTCTATATTCCCCAGTTTCTACTGGGTGCCAGTAGTATGGTAATAATTTATTTAATAATTTATTTAGAGGGCGTCTGGTAGGTTGTGGCGACCCTTTAAGCGTCTGGGACATACATATTTGTAATGAGGAAATTTTTCCTGATTTTTCGATAAACAATTTATATGGTTAAACCTTCAAAATTGAAAGTTTGTTTTCGCCCCTATGGGCCTTGGAGGGAGTTTGTCTGGGTCTGGCGACACTTTAACCGTCTGGGACATACATATTTGTAATGAGGAGATTTTTCCTGATTTCTTGATATATAATTTACATGGTTATACCTTTCAAATCAAAAGTTATTTTTCGCCCCTATGGGCCTATGGGCGTGGTAGGGTGTGGCGACACTTTAAGCGTCTGAGATATACATATTTGTAATGAGGAGATTTTTCCTGATTTTATGATATATAATTTATGTGGTTATACGTTCGAAATAAAAAGTTTGTTTTCGCCCTTATGTGCCTTGGAGGGCAGGAGATTTTTCCTGATTTTTTGATATATAATTTACATGGTTATACCTTTGAAATCAAAAGTTGTTTTTCGCCCCTATGGCCTTAGAGGGCGTCTGGTAGGGTGTGGCGACACTTTAAGCGTCTGCACTCAGATAAAAAATATGTGTTAAACTGCCTTAAACGCCTTAGGTAAAATATTTTGTATAGAAGTTATATTTGCCGAGCATAAATCTGCCCAGAACTAAAGCAATTTATGTACGTCATTTTTCACGTCAAATAGCCTAATTTGTCTTAAAAAACTAACGTAACATTTTTTGTATGGAAGTTATTAGACAAGCATAACTCTCCCCAGCACTTAGACAATTTAAGTGCATCCTAGGTAACGCAAAATAGCATAAATACGTTTAAAAAACAGAATTGCCTTAGGTTTAAGGTCATTTAACCAAGTAATAGGGAAATGCTGACGCCTTAAATGTCTATAGTTGAAGCTTTAACCAAGGCCTAAGCAAATTTTACCTAGGTTCCTATATGTTATTTACCTATTCCTTATAATTAACTAAGGTCTAATGTGGATTCACCTTAGTTCGAGGTATAAACATGAAACTTTAAGAATTTTCTAGTTATTTTTCTGATTAAAGATAATAATAATATGATATCCTCACTATTATGTCATAATTTGATTAAGTGTATCTTATTTAAAATGTAAAATAAGTGTACATAGTGAGTTTTCAACATCCAAATTTCATATTGGGAGTTGGTCTAGTGGAAGCGTATTGTGCTGGTAACCGGAGCGTCGCATGTTCAAATCTCATCGGGGTAAGTAAAGTTTTTATCAAATAAAATTTAATTGTATACATTTCAGAATTATAACACAGCGGCTCTGCGCAAGCCAACACATCCCATAGGTAAAATATAGGTGAAATACTAGGTACTCTACCCAAGTACTAGGTTGAAATGCATATAAGTATGTAGGCAAAATTGCCTTAGGCAAAACAAATTAATTTTCTTTTTACCTTAGAAGTTAGGGTGAGACACTAAAATGTTAGTCTGAATTTAACCAAGATTAAGGATAAAATGCCATAGACAAACTCGCTTATGTTTACCAAAAATAAGTCAAATTTTATATAAGTTACGATACATAAGGAATCTAAGGAAAGTTACCTAAGAACTTACCAGGTTCAAAACGGCACTAGGAATAACTTAAGTTGTACCACGATTTAGGTTTATTAAACACAGTTTTTTCTTTAAGTGTGGGACATACATATTTGTAATGAGGAAATTTTTCCTGATTTTTTGATATATAATTTATACGGTTATACCTTCAAAATAGAAAGTTTGTTTATGCCCCTATGGGCCTTGGAGGGAGTCTGTCTGGGTCTGGCGACACTTTAACCGTCTGGGACCCCGAAATTCTTAATCAGTGAGTAAGTCTCTTTAATTTCTATATATTTTTAAGTGGTTATATACTCCAAAACAATATACTCAATGAATACCAAGCTGTCTATCGAAAAGATTATAGTACCATCGATCAGATCTTCAATCTTTCATGCCTTATTCAGCTGCAACTAAGCCAGAAAAAGAAACTATATGCTTGGTTCGTAGACTTAAAAGCTGTGTTCGACAATATTAACAGAGAAGCTCTTATTCACAAACTTTTTACATTGGGCATCTCGACGAAAATGGTTAAAATTATCAAACTACTATACCAAGATGCAGTTGCCGCCGTCTGGGATGGAAGCAGTACCTCTAATTTCTTCCGAACGAGCAAAGGCGTTAAACAAGGTTGCGTTCTGAGCGCTTCGCTTTTTGTCTTGTTTTTAAATGACCTCCATTCTGAACTGCCCATCGGAAGACATGTGGAAGGAATCGGTATAAATGTTCTTTTGTATTCCGATGACATTGTAATTTTGGCTGAGAGTCCAGCTTTACTTCAATCAATCATTAACAAGTTCAGCAGCTATTGCGATAAATGGAACCTGGAAGTTAATCTTGAAAAATCTGAAATTGTTATTTTTAGGAATGGAGGTCGAAGAGCATTAAGTGAAAAATGGAATTTCAAAGGTGTAGAAGTAAAAATGTCAAACCAGTATAAATATCTTGGCGTCGTCTTTACATATAATATGTCCTGGTCTGAACATCTGACATAGAGGCTCGCAACATCAAAAAATGCAATCAACGCAACCTGGTGTAAGTTCTTGAAAAATAAGTAAGATCAATTATGTATTACTGTGCTCAAGTATGGGGGTACAAAGAGTACATACAATGTGAAAAGCTTCAAAGGTTTTTCGTCAAAAGATGTTCCAACCTACCAGATAATACACCAAACTACGTTATACATATCGAAACCGGTCTTCCAAAAGCGTTTCTTACTACCCTTGAAATACATTTTAAATATTTGCGAAAAGTTTTGAGTCTACCCAGCTCTAGATTACCTCGCAAAAATATTTATTGGGCCCAAGAATGGTCAGGCCTTTTCCGTGCGACTGGCATCGTTGTCAACTATGAAGCAAGTAATTTCGATTGGAAACTTGCCCACAACATGCTTTTGATTAAGCTGAGAGAACAACAGTGGAAAGCTTCTACCGAAAGTGCTTTACAATCGCAATTTCACGACGAATATAGCAATCTATCATACACAGAGGTACCAAACTATTTTAATGACTCAAATTCACGAGAAATGATAAGTTTGATCTTAAGAACGAGGTGTGGTTTACTTAACTTGAATGCTAGGGCATTTCAGCATGACACTTATGCACAATTTGTAATCTTGATGCAACTGAGAACACCTACCACTTCGTCAGCATTTGTCCTATTTTCAATTCATACCGGAGATTATTGCTAGGAGCTGAAACAATTAATCGCACCGAGTTTTTTCAAATATTAAATGGCAAATGTTATTTAAATCTATACAAATTCTTAAAATATGCTCTTAATTATCGCAACTTAATTGTAAATGAATATAACATTTAAAGTAAATTCAAGCTAAGCCAAAATATAAATAGTAAAATTTTAACCTGACAGACAACTTTAACAAGTTATTGTCCTAACTTATTTTGAACACCAGCATAATCTTGTTTTTTATAACTACTTTTTTAAGAAAATAAAATTTATTTATCTTTATTTATATTCCCCTAGAATAATAAAATTCACAGTATCTTTTTGCTGTGATTTTTATAAGAGTCGGTAAACATCGACCAAAATTTGTGTCTTAGTAGGGCATAACAGACTGACTGAAGAGCCCACTGTTATACCTTGGGCGAAACACAATAATTTCTGGAGTTGAGGTCACTTGTACTTTTTAATTGAATTTTATTCATTCACTCCACTTAAAACAGAAGTAAGTTCAATATTTTAATATTTAAATTTCTTCATCTTCTTATTATAGTTCTCTTTAGTTTACACATATATTTAAATGGTTTTATACTCTAAACCAAAAGCTGAAAAATCGCGGTTTTCAACCTCCCGCCTCCAGCCCCGGCGGCAAAATAATCCTGCCAGACGGTTGAATTTGAAATCGTGGCCTTAATACCTCAACATACATGTTCGCAAATTTTGGTTATACCTCCAAACCAAAAATTTGCTGTCAGCTCTCGGTCTAATTGTTATTACAACTTTTTTTAATGATATCGTAATTTTATGGAACCAATACATATGCATATGTACCTACATAGTCAACTTCAAGCTAAGTTAAAGTTGTTAGCTACGAGAGCAAATTTGTGCGATCCAGTCGTGCCCATTCTATCCTTTTGATGCACAGGAATGGAAATCTCCCTCCTATATTCCTCAAAAAAAAAAAAAAACAACAACCATCCCAACAAGATATTTTTATAGACTCTTTTGATTCTTCTTTCATATGATAAATGTAAGGTTTTCACCATTTTTTATGAGGGTAGGAATTATTATTTGTTTCGAAGGATTTTGTTCACTATTTTACCTGTACCGACTTATAACATTTGATATCAATTTAAACCACTCAAAGCCCCTTCACTTAAGGAAAAATCAGCCTTCCTGTATTTCGTACCACAAAATTATTTTTTTATTAAATTTCCTATACCTACCTATAACCTTCCATAAAAGGGGATAATTTTTGAAATTTTAAAATGAATAAAAGAGCCAACCGAACTTATTTATTAATCTCCCTGACTTAAATTGACTCCTGGGATTATAAATTCTAGTTCATTGTTTATTAATATGATTATAGATTAAAAGCAACAGCAAAATCGAATTGGAATTTCCTTTGAAATATCACTCATGGTAAAATGGCTTATTTCGCTTATTTTTTCCCGGAAAAAGTATTTAAAACTTTTTAGAAAAAAACGAAAATGCGTTGAAAATGCTTGTTTTCTCTTTAAAAATCGGAACGAAATGTACTGCTTTGTAGTAGGTACATAATATATTTAAAAACAACAAAAAAACTAGTTGTATACCAGCTTTAAGTCAATAAAACTCTCACTCTGTCAGTCTGGTCCATTATACAATTTGAGGGATTTAAATTTTTTTCTGGAAATAATAATGCACTTCTCTTTTCGTATAAATGATATAAAGGTATGTGCATTTATAAATATTTGCATGAAAAATGCGTTTTGATGTTCGCATACATATTTTTTTTTTGTTTAATGTTTTAGAAAGCTAGAATGATTTACGAACCAGAACTTATCTTTATTTATATTAGTGCACTTTAGGAATTCAAACACTTTATCGTGGTGCGGTGTATTCTGTATATTTGAAATGGCTCGAAGGTAATTGTATGATTTGTTGTTTGTGAAAATTCACAAAATTCTGCTGCAGTTGCGTTGCATGTGTATCTGCATCAAATGGACAAACTTTTCTAATAAAAAATAAATTTTACTATTTACGATCAACAAATAAAAAGTTAAAAGCTGTTATAACACTAAAACTTCAGCATCATGAAACAACGCAATAACAAAATGTTTAAAGGATTTTCTTGAATTAAGTTTATATGTCTGTACGAGTATAATAGCAATAAGAAAATAGAAATTATTAATTGCTTAAAAGTTTTGAAAGTTGCACCATTTGGTTAAATAATGTATAACTATAACAAAACCTAGTTCCCAAACACAATATTTTTAATTAGTTTCAAAAACGTTGAATTATTTTGTTTGGATAAAAGATAATGGACTCAGACTACGGGAAGCTGCAAAAAAAATGATACATGTGAGAGTACCGGTTTGTTTGTTTTCTTGTGAGATGGTTCTTATGAAACTTATTGATGGATTCTTGCCGAACTCCGGAAGTGGAAAAATGTGGAAGTGGAAGATGTCTGAGAATTTGAAAATATTCTCATTCGGCTCTATTGGTCGTATTGTTAATTACTGAAAATACATTTTCATCTCTTTTCCCTACGTTTCGACGGTTGTTGCCATCATCTTCAGGGGATCTTTTATTTACAAAAATAAAATAAACATTTCAAATATAAGAACATTTAAAGCAGAACATGGTGGAAAACTTACATTCAATTGAGGTTTGATTATATAAACTTTAAATAATAAAATGTGTACATGAAGATATGTAAATTAAAAAAACTGTAAAACAAGTTAAATATTTGGATGTAAAAAAAGTTATTCACAGAGAAAAAAACAACGTAAAATCAAAGCAAAACACTTTGATTCTAATATTTTTCGGAACGATTTGGCGCCAACGCCGAAATTTCTAAAATCAAAATGGAGCGACTTTATTTCAAAGTGATTCTATACTTAAAAACGAACTTGATTTTACTACGTTTACATGTTGATTTAAAGTGGAATCATAGGTAAATCAAATTCATCCATCTTTTAAAACAACATTTATCTACTTCGAATCAACGTAGATTGAACTTCGCTTGGTTAGGTATTGATTCAAAATGGCTACCCACGCCACGCTTCTTTGTTTAAATTTATGTAAGACAAAGGCAAATATATATTGATGCTCGACGCATTTTATTTTTGTGGTGAATCATTTATTTGTGACGACTTAAGTGAATCGTTTGATGCTATGAGTATTTCATAGTAATAAATATAGGAAGTGTAATTAAATATTGTTTTTTGATTACATGTAAGTTAATTTTAAGTGCGCGTTTAATTTGTTCACAAATGTAAGGGAGCTACCTCGAAAAACAGCAACGCGCTCTCGAAATTCTTTATATTAAGCTAAGAAATACAAACAAATTGAGGTTTACTTAACTATGCAACACTTTGAAATTACGTTGAAGGCACCTTAAATGCCATAAAAGTGGATCACAAAGTAAAATGAGGATTTCAATATAAAAATGAATACGTTTCACTTTAAAACAAGGTTGAGCGCACTTTAAATGTGGATATCAATTAAAAAATGATAACGTTTCACTTTACAACAACGTTGAACGAAATGTATATGCACAAAAGTTGATTTCGATGTTTAAATAAACACGTTTTACTTTGAAACTAGGTTGAATCTCTTATAATTACGTCGCATATTCAAATTAAGATTGTTTCAACGTAAAAATGAAAATGCTCCACTTCATTTAAAAAGCTTTAGATCAAATACTTTCGTATTTAACTTAAGAAAGCATTTTTCCCTCAGTGTATAAATACAAACTATAAAAATTACTTTAGGAAATTAGTTTTACTGCAAACACTTCAAATAAGAAGTTAAGTCATGGTTTCTTCCCAGTCAATGTTTTGAGTGTCTTGCTTGCGCTTCATATTGTTCTTGTTGTTTATTATATGGAGTGTTTCGAAAGAGTATCGCTTAGAAAAATTTCTTTCCGTTTCCAAAATTTCAACTCCGTCAAAGTCCGGTTTGTGTCCACGTTCTACACTGTGGCATGCCAGTGCTGTTTTGCCTGTACTTTTAAGATTTGAAATTCTCTGGCGAAGAAGTTGTTTGGTTGTACCAACATAGCACAAGTCACGGTTTTCGTCAGCATTGCAAGGCAGTTTATTTTGTATACAACATCTGTGCGTCTGTCCTTCTCTGTCTTGGTCTTCAAGTTGCTGAAAAGTGGTGCAAGAGTCTTGTTAGATTTGTACGCAAGGCTGACATTATGGGTGTTCTTTTTCATCATTTCCTTACAATTTTCCGAAAGTTTAGGAACATACACTACACTCTTATAAGCGCATCTCTTCTTTTCTATGCTTCTATCAGCAGGAACTTTGTGTTTTTGCCGTAGTAATAAGCTCCGCGTGATATAAACTGGATAGCCATTGTCTGTGAGAATCTGATTCACTTTCTTCTCATTTGCGGAGTGGAATTCCTGATCACTCAACGCAAAGACTTTGTTGACGAGATTTGATGCTGTGTTTATAAGGATGTGTTTTGCCTGGATGGCCCTGAAGTTGGTAAGTCTTCCCGAAGCTGTATCTTTCTGATGCCAGTTAAAAGAGAGTCGTTCATAGATGTGAGTGATCTGGACATCTAAGAACGTTATGGTTTTGTTTTCTCCCTCTCAACGGTAAACTGTATCTTGTCATTGTAGTCATTAAGGCACCTTAAAAATGTTAATTAATGTTTATTTTATTTATGTAAATAAAAGATCCCCTGAAGATAATGGCAACAACCGTCGAAACGTAGGGAAATGAGATGAAAATGTATTTTCATTAATTAACAATACGACCAAAACAGCCGAATGAGAATATTATCAAATTCTCAGACATCTATAATAATAAAATAGTACAAGTTCCTGCCACTTAAAATGTCATAAATGAAATTCCAAGAACAATCAGAAATTTAATTTTTTTTTGAATTTTACTTTTACCTCTGTTACCGCTATTCAAGTTAACAGGGGTAAAAGTAGAGCTGGCCACGGGACGAGAAAAGTCTCGGGCTCGATCTCGGTCTCGCATGACTAGACCGAGAAGAGAGTGGCTTTTAAACAACCGATACGAGACCGAGACGAGACTGTATATTTGAATTGAAATTTACAGAGAGTCTTATAAATTAAAAAATCCAATTTCAGTTAAATATTTTTTTTCTTCTGTATACGTATTCAAACTATAATCGAAAATATTTCGTTCCAATAATCAACAAGTTGGCCGGAAATCGTATTTTTCGGAGACCGAGGCGAGACTTAATTATACGAGACCGACTAGAGACCGAGACGAGTTTGAAAATTTTCGATTTCAACGAGACCGAGGCCAGGGGCGTATACAGCTTTAGTTCTTGGGGGGGGGGTTCATGCCAAAAAAATAACACAAACTAATATTTGTTAAAAGTCAAGTGCCTTATATTTTTTTTTCATATTTTACTGTGCGTAGCTATATAAAAGAAAAGGGAGAATATCTTAATTAACTATACTAAAGGGTTTTACAATAGGGACGGGTTGATTTTGACAGCTCGTGGCGGCCATATTGTTTCTTTTACTTTCATGAGATTCACGAAGTGCCAATGCCTCCAAATAAAGTTACTGTTTTGTGTTTTGATTTTGGGCGGGTTGCCTGGAGGCGGCATCGGTCCGTACTTCTTTGAAAATGATGCTGGCCAGGCCCTCACCGTCAACGGCGATCGCTATAGGTCGATGATCACCAACTACTTGTGGCCTTAATTGGATGATATGGACACTGAAGATATATGATTGCAACAGGATGGCGCTACGTGCCACACAGCTTTAGACACAATCGATACTCTGCACGAGCGGTTTCATGGCATTTTTGGTTCCAAAGAAAATTAAATTGAACAACTAAGTCGAACGAAACTTTAATAGCTGGACCAGTGACCGCGCTCTTCGTTTTTATTCCTGACTGTTACATTTTTTGTTTCGGTGGGCCTCAGCAGCAGCATACAGCAATCTCCAGTTGCCTGACCAATAAAAATCAGTTTAGCTAGCTGTCAAAATACCGAGGAAAAAAATTTTTGGATTCGCTTGATCATTTCTTTTGAATTTTATCCAGAATTTATTTTAAACCTATCAAAGTTTTTATTTCAGCGAATTGAAGTTGCAGGAAAAATTGTAAAAAAGCACTGTTTTCTGTTTCTTAATTTTAGTAAATAGATATAAATATTCACTACTGAAAATGAAAACAATAGCTCTGACTTTCAAAAATGACCACTTGTGTAAATTGCCCTTTTTACAATAGTGGAAAAAATAAAATACATTACATATTCGTATTATAATTGAATACAAAGATTCGTTTTCGTTGCGTTTCAAGAAAAGTGTGAACAAAGTTCACGAGTGATTTTGATATGCCTCTGATTTGAAAAAAATTTATGTCTCTAGACTGCCACCGATGGAAAAGTGAAAGGCACCTTACAAAATAAATATGTACATCAAATATACCTAATCTTTTTATCTTTCTTACCAGTCGACCTTTCTGATAAAAATAATGGACAAAGTTTTAAAATTCTACGAGCCTAGTCGCTTTTCGTCAATAATTCCATCCGACTGGTCAAACGGTTCACCGCAAGGAGTTCCAAAAAATCTACTTTACCATAGCTATTAGCTTTTGCATTATGGGATTCATAGGTTACTTTGTAAAAGTAATTCACATCCAAATCAATAACAATATTTTTCATTCGTAAATGTTGAATAAGTGCAAACAAAATCCTTTCATAATAGGTTTTTATCATAGTTTTATATATCTGTCTTTTATCGTTAACATTAATATTTTTTGGTTAGAATAACTATAAATCGAAAGTTATCACTTTTTTTGCTCTTAAAAATAATCTGTCATACAGAAATCAAACAAAACAATTTCTGTATGTGTTCTATAATGTGTTTAAAGATTTTATTTTCAGAAAAAAAAAAATGTTCTTTTTTTGAAAATCCTATTAGTTTTTACTTTACTGAGTGAAAATTTGGTAACAACTCCACACTTTGATGTCTGTTTGGTTTAACAGGTTTTGACTGTCATCTCAAAACGGAAACTAGCCTATGCATATATTTTAAGATTTGAATGTATTATCATATTATGAGAAGTTTGTTGTTATGTTAAATTTGAGGTACGAGGAAGAAAATCAAAGCATCATCGATTGACCACAAAATAACGTAGGTACATATTCCATTGCCATGAAAATTAAATTTCTTATTAAATTGAAGTTACCAACATTCAAATTCTCTATTGAATTCTAAATTAACAATCGAAAATCCTACTAGCTTTCTAAGTTAACAACTTTCTTTTTTTTTCTATGTGGTTACTAAAAAATAATTATTTCTGATCAACAAACAATCTTGAGTTCTCGGGGGGGGGGACATGACCCCGTGACCCCCCCCCCTGTATACGCCGTTGACCGAGGCGATACTTACAAAAGTCTCGCAGAGTCTTGTCTCGTGGCCTGTGCTAGTTAAAAGTGAAATTCGATAAGGTAATAGGGTGGGCCATATAGTGGTTTCTTTTGAAAGCAACTGGCGTCTGATTCCCGATTGAAATATTCACAGAAAGTCAGTAGCATACATCAGGAGGCTAAATGAGTCGCTTTACGCTTGAACAACGTTGGGAAATATTGAAAACTTATTTCCAAATTGAGTGGTGTGTAGCGCAAACAGTGCGTTTTTTTGAAAGAAGTCTTAGTCGAAATGAAGCACCCATTAATGCGCGCCTGCAATGTTAATAAAATTGGCGCATCTGGGGATCAGAAAACTCGCACTTGATTCGTGAGAAGCCGATGAATCCACTGAGTTATAGTTTGGTGCGGATTGTGGAGTGGTGGCATCATTAGACCATTTTTCTTCGAAATTGATGCTGGGAACAACGTTCAGGTTAACGGTGGGGGTAAGAGAGCCATGTTAACTGACTTTTTTTTTAATGAAATTGATGACATGGCTTTGGACGACATCTGGTTCATGCAGGATGGTGCGCCATGCCACACAGCACATGCCACAATCGATCATTTGTGCACCAAATTCCCAAATCGTGTTATAAGTTATTGGCCGCCTGGGAGCTGCGATTTGATCCCTTTGGACTTTTTTTTTGTGGGGAACTGTGAAGGACCGATGTTATGCCAACAATCCGGGAATGATTAAAGCACTTAAGGCCAATATCATCCAAGCAATCCGTGAGATAGAGCCCGAAACCATCAACAAGGTTTTGTAAAATTGGAGTGACAGAATGCGCTAATGCGAAGCCAGCCGAGGCCGCCACTTGAAAAACATTCTGTTACATAATTAATGGGTATGTCTGCTCTTATTAATAAAGCCATAATATGTACATGGAAAAAATTAATTTTCGCATTCTGAAGAATACACCCTTTATATTGAAGAACTTGGCTATTTTTTAACATCTCTTTGTTCGTTGTCATATTTTATATATGGCGCATACTTGGGGCATCCAGTTAAAGCTCACCCCACATCGAAATGTAGTTATAGTTTTATATTCTGGACTTAGTAATTAACATGCAAGATGTTTTTTCTAAAGCTCCAGGAACAAACAACTAGTTTGGGTCTAATTCTTATCTGGGTTATGTGGGTTTTTTGCAACCCCTAAGAGAACTTGATAAAAAAAAAAGATTTTGGGGCTCAGTTGCTCACAATTGCTCAGTTCTTGTACAATCTCCAACTGAATTTGCCAAAACCAAAAAAAGATACTCAAGTTCTCATTTAACGTTTTTCTTATTTATTAAATTCCACTCGATTGTAAGTCAATCTATAGACTTCTTCACCACCAAATTCAAATCAATGCCTCACAAAACCACAATTTACTGGTTTCCCAAACAACCAACTTTATTTGACACATTAAATGTTTAATCTGAACCTGCTCCGAAACCTTTGACATAACTTTTAAAGCAAAAGCACTTAATCCAAATTAAAAGTTTAAGTTTGTATTTCGGTATGGAAATGGAAATGAAAATAACCTTTTCATCGCCAATTCATACCGCAAATAAATCCAACAACTGTCAGTCAGGAAAGTTATCCATCTGCGTCCTTTTTCTTATAAGCACAGTTCCTTTCCTCTGAATAAATAGGGCAAAACTTAAGTTTTCTATGATGTCTAACAAGAGTTTGGCGTGGACGCGCGGGGGCAGGAGAGGCTGAGGCAAGAACAAAAATATAGAACAACAAACAAATCTCAGACAAAAGTCGGCATCGGTTTTGTTCGGTATAGAACGTGTATAGTATAAGCCTGCCTAGGCTATAGGCAGCCAGCTCGTTTGGTTTCGTTTTAGGAAAATTGCCGCAAATTACGAAATGACGTCTGTTGGAAAATGAATTATTATGAAAATGAAAACGCCATCTATGTAAACCTGCCGGATGCACTTTCATCATCAAAATGCTTCCAAACGCGAAAATTACCTCCTGTGTGTGCATGTCAAGTTGCCCTTGCACGAACTTTCCACTTCTTTCACTTGTTCTTGTTCTTCTTCTATAGAGAAAGAACTACACAGCCAGCGCCCTCAGTTCTTTTAAACTAACTTCAGAATAAAATTGGATCTATATAGCGATGATTGTAGGTGGAGTGCAGATGGATAGTGGGTTGCAGAAAAGTTCTAACAACCACATCGGAAATAATTGTCATCACGACTTAAATTTGAATGCAGCAAGAAAATTTCACGTTGCCGTGAAAAAGTTCAAAAGTTATTCTCTGAAAAGTTATTAGTTTTGTGCGCTCTGTTTCCGTTACGTCGCTTCCACTTGAACTGGCGGTGTGTCCTTTTTTATCTATGTTTGTGTATATGTTTGAAATTGGAGTGAAAGTAGGTACATATGTTTAAAATTGTGTTTGTGTGGCATAAAATGCAACTAAATAACTGATCCTGACTCGAGGCTCCAATTGCAGTTCGTAGGAGGGCTCTATATTACCCGTTTATTTGGGAAGGGTAATTTTCGCACACTTTGATCTAACATTGTTACAAAATTATTAAAAATAAAGGCAACAGAATGTAATAGATTTTTTTGAAACAAAAAACATATCTCTTTACTTTATTACCAGATGATCTTATTTTGATTATTAATTTTTGAAACAGGCAAATAAAATGAACATTGAATATAGGTTCAACACTTTTTTTTTCAAAAATGGGTTTATATTTAATTAAGTACTAATTTCTCGTTTTAATTCTTATTAATTTTTAGTCAAAAATTGAAAACAGGACTCAAGTGGTTGTTGTCGGTTTTAAGTCTTTTAGTTTTATTTTTAATATTCTTCTTCGTTCCAGACTCTACCTGAGGTTTGGTATTTTTAGCCTTTGAAGTTGATGCCTCAGCAACTGAAACATGCTGGAAACGTTTATTGAGAGCGACTTCACAATCTTTCCATAATGGAAGTTTGTCATAATCCAATTTTTGTTCTTCCCAATATGATCTTGTAGTAACATCAACTTTAGTCATTACTAAATGTATTACAATAGCACTGGTTATGTTCCTTTCATCACCGATGGATACAAGCTGATATAGTATCAACAATCGACCGTAAGCCAGAGGCTGATGTTTTGTTAGCTTCCGGAAGTTCAAAAAGCTTCGAAATATTTTCAAAAAATATTAAACATTTATTATCATAAACATTTTTAAGACTTGCAAGAGCCTTGGAATAATTACTTTCAGAAATTTGAAATGCACTGACAGTGCCTAATGCTGTATCCGAAAGACAAGATAAAAGGTGATTGAATTTCTCAATATCACTTAAAGATGGATCCTGATCCACTAAACTTTCAAATAAACTTATAAAATTCTTATATTCGGAGTATTTACCACTAAATGTAAGAAGTTTCATATTGGGAAGTCTTAAATGGTGCGAACCTATTCTAAATGATGATACCACATGCACATTTGACTTCTTGTGCTTACTCATAAGCACTAACAACAGCAATTTTGTACTCACACATATGTTTTCAAGTTCACTGCGTGATTTATCAGTTGAATCCATCGAATCTATTTTATTTTGGAAATCCATTGACTGTTCAATATATGAATTTAAAATGTCTAATCGACATTCCAGCTCAAATGTATTAAATGATATTGTTTTCTCTTGAATCGACTTTTTTATCCGTAAAATATTATCTACAACAACCTCTTTATGCTGCACTGTTTGCTGAAAGACATCAACCTTATTTGCTTGGCTCTGACGTCTTTTACTCATCTTAAACTTCTATTAATTATCGACACTAACAATATTTGCAATAAATAATGAAACAAATTTACTATTTGTTGTCGAATTTTAAATCTTAATTAAATTAGCTTTAATAGCTTAATTAATGGAAATCTAATAAAAGTATTCTTTGAACAAGATTATCAAAACAAAATAGACGCCCACTGTTCGACAGTGATCAAAATGATCGATATGAAATCAATACACCCGATTGGCACTCAGCGAGTTAAGAAAGTGTAGCCCAGTCGAATTAAACAAAAATAAGTGCTAAAATTACAAAAATTAAATAGTAGATTTTTTTTTCCTTTATCCGTTAGTCGGGTTCATAAAGAGTGTTCAGTACGGTTTTCGACCGTCTAGCTCTTTTGCGTTAGCCGCCATTTTGAATTTTCGGAAAATCGATTTTTGTTAAATAACTCGTTTATTTTCAACTTTTCACTAAAAATGCCCGAAACAAAAGTTGTTTGAAATTTAATTATCTACAACTTTGGTGAAAACAATTTTTTGTCTAAGATTTATAGTTTTCGATATAAGCCGGAAATTGTGATTCTGATCGGTTATTTATAGGTTATCCGCAATAAAGTATATTTTTGTATAAAAACAAAAGGCTAAAGTATCTTTTTTTTCAATTATTGAGGAGGCCGTAAGGAGTCTAAATAAAAAAATTCGACCTCCTATCTCTTCAACTTTGGCCGCCATCTTGAATTTAAAGCAAGTTGGTTTTTGTTAAACAAATCATTTACGAACTAGCCTTTTGTGACTTATGCGTAATTACTCTTGATTAAAATTGATAATTTTCGACTTCAGTCGAAAATCAAGTTATCCGAACTAACACTAGAACTCTTTTCCACACCACCGCATGGGTAAAGGTTCAGTCACGTTTTTTTTTAATGTGGCCTAGTCCACAGATTATAAATAGCAATTTTTTTCTTTGTTTTTTGATTATTTTTTATTTTTTGTTTTAAGTTCACTTTTTGGAAGATGGACCTGCACTCACTTCAAAATTTTTGTTTAAATAAGTACGGCTCATGTCATAGGTTAATTCCATAAGTGAGTTGTCTTCATCATAAATGTTACAATATCATCGAGTAGGTTTCGAATTTCGGTTATGTTTTCACAAGTCTCTCCACTGCAGGTTTGGCATCAAACGGAACATTTCAGCCAGGATTTTCGACATCCACATATTTTCCCACAATTTGTTTTACATTCCACACACATTCCACCTTACACGAAATTTATGAAGAAAATGTAGGTCCAACTTCAAAAAATAAAAGAATAATCCTGATTGTAAATCTAGAAAAAAAAAAAAAAATTAAATTAAAACTAATAATATAAACTTAAAAACCCAGCGGTGATGTGGAAACGAATTCTAGTCTTAGGATAACTTGATTTTCAACTGAAGAGTAATTACGCATAAGTCACAAGAAGCTAGTTCGTAAATGATTTGTTTAACAAAAACCAACTTGCTTTAAATTCAAGACGGCGGCCAAAGTTGAAGAGATAGGAGGTCGAATTTTTTTATTTAGACTCCTTACGGCCTCCTCAATAATTGAAAAAAGAGATATCCTTTTGTTTTTATACAAAAATATACTTTATTGCGGATAACCTATAAATAACCGATCGGAATCACAATTTCCGGATTATATCGAAAACTATAAATTTTAGACAAAAAATTGTTTTCTTTTGTTCAAGGCATTTTTAGTGAAAAGTTGAAAATAAACGAGTTATTTTACAAAAACCGATTTTCCGAAAATTCAAAATGGCGGCTAACGCAAAAGAGCTAGACGGTTGAAAACCGTACTGAACACTCCTTATGAACCCCTCTAACGATTAAAAGAAAAAAATCCACTATTTAATTTTTGTAATTAAAAATTACATTTGGGCTGGCCTAGTGAGTGTGAAGCTAAATTAAGAAAAAAACTGAATGGCTTGCGAAAACTTAATTTGTGTGTTTTATGAAGTTTTTTATGCAGAACTTTATAGGTTTTTATGTTAAGTTCAAGCGCAAATTATAAATAGTATAACTTTTCATCACGGATTTACGGATTTTGAATTTCTGAAGTTTTGAAGATACAAGTATACAAGATACAAGTTCTTGTTAGCTTTCTTATGTCGTTTTCGGTTGGAGGTTCGGAGTTACTCCTTTTTGACCCCGCTTACTCCAAAATAAATCGATTCGCTGTTCCGAGTAGTGTTGTCGGAGTATTTTTCTGTTCCGGAATAATTAAAGGAGTAGACCCGGAACACACATATACATATAAACCCTTTCATTGAATTATTTTTCAAATTAATGTTACTCGACTCAACGTGCAAAATATACATAAATATCACACAATTTACGCACGCACACATAAATATTTCACAAATTAGTCTCGGAACAATAGAAAATAATTCGATTGGAATCAAAAAGGAATAGTACTGTTCCGAAATCCAATCGAAAACAACATTAATTAAATCACGATCAATGAAAATGGTTATGTATAGTTAAAATTGTCTGTTACCACAGCTTGCATTGACTATGCAGAGAGAGAATGCACTTGATGAATATTATAGATTTAGCAAAGAGTAAAGATTTTTTATGATATTGTCAACATTGTTTATTTTTTTTTGTTCTATTTTCTTAGATTTAAATTGAATGTTTTACTTCATATTTATTTTGTTGTATACATTAAAAATTGAATTTAGTAAATACAATTAATGTAAGAAAAGTGCGTTCATATATTATGTATTTCATATTTATCAATTTATAAGAAATAACCTCGCGCCAAATAAAGATTTTATTATTTATTTGCTTTTAAATGACGGATTTTTCCTTGCTCTGTAGGCAGATTTTAGTACGATTCGCACTTTCTTGGTTAATTGCATTTAAATACCTGTTTATTAGATAAAACTTCCTTTGTAAAGTGTCCACACCTCATGGGACTTTGGTTCCTCAAAAATTCCCGTGATGATCGTTGCTGGCCTTTCCTGAACATTCGGTACTTGTATGTTCCTCTCGTGGAATTTTTGGTTCACTAGATTAGGCACGTGACGATGTTTCTGACCTTTTGTGACCACGTGATGATTGTTGCTGGTCTTTGTGGACAAATGCACGTGATGATCGTTGCTGATGTTTGGTGATCTTTGCCTAAACACAGGCACGTGGGGCTTTTTTACCAGTTCACTGATTTGGTACACACGTTAATTAAATTGTTTTAATGTCAATTTTATTTTATTTTACGCGTGTCTGGACTTTGAAGAAGTACAGTCACTTTACCCGAAAAAAAAAAAATAAAGCGGGTGGCACAACGGCTCATGAAGTACCAGGGCCTAGTGACTTAAAACTCGCAACCATTCCTGTGTGCGCCTTTCGACAGGAATGGAAGGGGCCAACAATTTTATGCCGAATCCGAACGGCTAGCCGAGAAGCGTCGTCGGATTAACCCTAAAAACAAGAAAGTTAATAATCCACCAATAATTGTTAAGTTTAGTTCTGCGTACGACAAAAATTTCTTATTAAAATCCATTACTTCTTATTGTAAATGTAAAAATGCACAACATCGTTTATGTGACGTCGGGATTTAGATCTGAAGTAAACATTCATTTCCACGAAGCTCTCACAAAACAAAACCATATGTTAATGCAACGTGCTTTTAAGTAAAAAAAACTGGTTTCTGTTTACTCATCGTGTGGAATTGTATATGTCAAGACGAATGAACGAGATAAAGCTTGTGTCGTAGATAACTTGGATACGCTTCACATCATCCGTGGGAGCGAAAATACTAACTACTTGACTGATCTGAGAAAACAGTAGCGGCCATCATTATTGAATTTGCTATTATTATTATTATTATTATTATTATTATTATTATTATTATTATTATTATTATTATTATTATTCTTATTATATTACTCTTTAACTATATATTTTTGTCTCTTATTTTTTAAAATAATCTCTTTATATAATTCTTTTTATTACATGATTTGCTTTTATTATTATAATTTATTTATCCCGATTTTTATAGAAATCTTTTTAAATATTTCTTTTTATTACATAATTTTCTTTTTCTTTCTTTTTTGTCTGTCTTTTGTTCTTGACTTTCATTGCTCAATGTAAAACTTTAACGATAGTTAGGGCGTTAAGGCCATATTTTAGGTCAAACCTTGCACCTCATTCTGACGGGATGAGCTTTGGTACAATAATAGTCCACATTCTAAGTTTACTTTTAAGAAGTGTTGCCACGGTGGCAACACTGGCAGACCGGAGATATTAGGGTTGCCTTCTGACCATGTTTTGACACGAAAATTCACATAAATTAGCCTATAAATTGGGCACCAGACATCGGTTGATGCCGTGGAATGTCTCGTTGGATTTAAAATGTTCATTATTTGACCCCTAGCCAATCCTTGTAAGCGTGGGGAGCAAAATACCCTCGGCGAGTAAGGGTTTTTATTTGTTAGAAAATTATGGTTATAAAATAAATATTCATAAAATTTTAAGATCAGCATCGACGTAGGATTTCATACTCTGCAGCATATCCGAAGTGTATTTTTATCCATGTATTAGTTTTTTGTATAATCGCTTTCAAAATGGGGGGAGGGGAAAGTGCGAGTATATCAAACCACTATATATTTGTCTTGGTATAATATAAGCATATGGCACATGACCTTAGTGTAATTTTAAATGCCCTACGATTGGGCAAAAATAATTTCAATATAATTTCTGTAGAAAAAGTTATAACCTTAGTATAAAATGATGACTAAATTATCAGTGAACCGAGCATAACATTAACAAATTTCATTGGTATGGTGATGAAACTCGGCATACTTGTCTCATTTGTCGTAAGAAATAAGAACCAAAAGAGTTCATAAAAATATCTGGGCGAAAGTGTGTTTTTTTGAGTGAAAGGGAAAAGTGAATTACTGTTACATGTTATCCCCTCCAAAAACTGGTATGTTGATGAAAGTTGGAAGAAATGTTTTATTTCTTGTTAGAACCAAGACTCAAAAGGATCCATGCAAATATATTGGTTCCAGGGGTTTTTTTAGGCGGAAGGAAAATATGGGTTATAAAGCCAACATTTTATTTTTATGTAATCGGGGTACAAATATTCAATATGGTACATGATTTTAAGGTATTGTTTAACGCTGAATCCAATTTAAGTAAAATTAAGATGATAAAATCATCAATAAGAAAATAATCGTCGTTTTAGTGGAAAAATTAATGTATTTCTTAAGTAGAGCAGATAAAACATTTTCCCTCAAAAACCACCTTTGACAATAGACATTTGATTTATCTTTTTTATTCTTGGTAACAATAAAAAACAAAACATTCCTACCAACTTTTATCATTGTACTAGTTCTAGGGGGGGTTTACGGGGTATAGTTTTACACTTTTCTGTTTCACTCAAAAAAACACCATTTAGGCCTAGATATATTTATGGACGCTTTGATTCTTATTTCTTACGACAAATGAGAAATGTGTGCCAAGTTTCATCACCATACCATTGAAATTTGGTATTGTTATGCCCATTTCACTGAAAATTTAGTCATCATTTTATAAAAAGGTTATAACTGTTTCTAGGGAAACTATATTGAAAATATTTTGATTGCATAAGATTGTACATTAAAAATTACCTTAAGGTCATGTGCCATATGCTTGGATTATACCAAGACAAAATATATAGTGGTTTGATATCTCCCAATTTCTCCCCCATTTTGAAAGCGATTATACAAAAAACTAATACACAAATATACAAATATACTTTGGATATGCTGTAGATTATAAAATTCTACGTCGATCCTCATCTTAAAATTTTATGAATATTCACTTTATAACCATTATTTTATGACAAATAAAAACCCATATTTGCCGAGGGTATTTTGCTCCCCCCGTTTACAAGGGTGGGGGAGGGGTTTATAGGAGGGGAAAATATTCCTATGGCTTCAAGTATGCTCAACCCAACAAGACATTCCGCGACATCAACAATGTCTGGTTCCCAATTTATAGGCTAATTTATGTGAAATTTCAGTTTAAAACATGGTCAGAGGGCAACCCTTATATCTCCGGTCTGCCAGTGCTGCCACCATGGCAACATTTCTTTAAAGTAAATTTAGGATGAGGACTATTAGTGAACCAAATCTCATCCCGTCAGAATGAAGTGCAAGGTTGGCTCCCTTAACGCCCTAACTACGATAACATTTCAAGTGGTGTCGGGTTTTCTCGTGATTCGGGTGGTAATGCCTCGCTACGTTGTATGATCAAAGTTTGCCACATAAATTCTCAAAGTGTTAGGCCGAAAATAGATGAGTTTCGGTGTATGTTTGAGGGCTCTGGGGTCGATATCGTATGTGTCTCAGAAACTTGGTTCTAAAAAAAATGATGATGGGATGAATACAATTTATGGACTTAAAGGTTATAAAACGTATCGGAGTGATAGAGATGGGCGTGTGGGTTGTGGTATAGCAGTGTTTGTTAGAAATGATGTTTTTTGCAGTGTTAAAATTAGGTGTTGGTCTCAGGTTAACTACGGAATGGATTTCTTGTTCTTGGACCTCACCAGCAATCACGAAACAATTTTGCTCGGAGTGGTTTACAGACCAAATAAAACAGGAAATCTTTGTCATCTTACATCGCAAATAATTAGGTATCTGAACACAACTTAATTACTCACTTCTCATATATCAGGATTTCGCTCTAAACACAGCTGTACTACTGCGCTCTTAACGGTCGTTGATGATATAAGACATAAATTGGACACAAATTATCTAACGTTTCTTGTAGTCCTTGATTCTTCTAATGCATTCGACACTGTTAACCATGAAATACTTTGCGATAAACTTATAAGACTCTTCAACTTTTCACACTCGGCAGTACGCCTAGTGCGATCTTATTTAAAAGATCGAACACAGGCCGTATTCGCGAATAATAAAATGTCTGACTTTCTTCCCAACATGCGTGGCGTCCCACAGGGTTCAATATTGGGTCCTCTCCTTTTACTATCTATGTCAACGAATTACCTTCCATAATTACTAGCTCAACCCTGTAGCCTTTTCAATAGACTTACGTTTTGTGCATCTGCTAGGACTAAACTTATCTTACCCTCGCGATTTTTTTGCTTGACGTCGGAACGTCAATTTGTTGTATTTGCCATACGACTCTGGAACTCCCTCCCACTCCACATTAGAGAATTAAGCGTAAAAAAAGGATTCCTCAATTAATTGAAAGCCTATTTATCATATATAAGTTGACAATCTATTTTTTCTAATAAATACCTATCTATTTTTCCATTTTCGTTTCTCATATTTTCATTTACTTTTCCCCCTTTTCTTCACTTGTTTCCCTCCTTTTCTTATCTTCCCCTCTCTTGTCTTCTTCCTTTGCAGGATATACATACATTTATAAATATAATTTTTTACTTCCCTTCTTTTATCTTGATTACTTGTTCGTATATCTGATTTGTTAAATTTATTGTGTTAACTTTCATATTATTTATTCTGATAATTGTTCCACTCTTATAAGCTTATCACTATCTTAAAAGATTATGGCGCAAAATTTTAGTCGATTTAGTACTATGTTAAATCATTTTTAGTTTAATACTAGATTAAAAAGTGTATTTTGCTAATTTTAAACGAGTTTAGCATCATACATTTTACTTAAGTTAAAATCACCAAATGGCTATTTTATCTTTTTAGTATCGTACTAAATCCACATGACACTTTGACGTTTAAAATTGTCAAAATCAGGGGTGTTTGTGAATTTTTTGCATGAGCTGTCACTTTTTTGGACGTGTTCAGCTGAATTTTATGAAGGAAATTAGTTTAGTATGATACATGTTAAAAATTTAGAAAATTTACGTAAACTGTTAAAGAATTAGTAAAATGTTAAGTAGTATTATACTAAATCCTTATAATAGGCTGTTTAAAATGTTGCGCCTATGTATCTTATTGTGTAAGCATACAAAATTAAATGAGTAAATTAAATTAAATAAAAGGGCTTTTTATCAAAAAAAGGAGAATGGGCAAAAATATATGGGACCTGGTCTACCTAGTGCCCAGAAACGAGACCTATGAAAATGATTGGGCATTACGGAGTGTGCCAACGTGCGAGTATTTTTGTTTGTCCTTAACAATGGGAGTTGGCTAAAATAAGTGACCAAAAAAATAAAATAAGAAGAACACTTTGCGAATTTGAATAAACATAGACCAATTATTTTATATTTTGTAATATACTGCCTAAACCCCATGGTTTACAGTTCTGTGTCCATATTCAAAAATGATGCTCTTGAACAAAGCTTTTTAACGTGGTATATCTGATTGTGGGCACTAGACACCCAATTATTCCCATTCATTAAATTCGCTAAATCGAGTTAAAAAAAAAGTAGAAATTTCATAATGTTAGCGAATTATTCGCCAACCATGATATTATTCACCATTGTTATCCATTGTTATAAAAGTTCCTTTATCCTGTCATTTCAATGGTACATTATTGCAATTAACTTTTGCTCTAATTGCAATTTTTGTTGCCATATACTGCCTAAGCCCCATGGCTTACAGCTTTCCATACAAAAAATGATGTACTAGGGCTAAGCTTTCAATTGTGGGCAATAGGTAGGACAAAATGCCCATTCTCCTTTCCCTGGAAATTATGAAAACTAGAAAACTTTTTCAGGATAACAAGGATTTTCGACAGAAACTTTCGATCATTATAAACCTGCTCAAAGCTCAAGGGAGGAAAATTTCCAAGGATCGTGATAAAATATAATATTTATGAACATCTTAAGTTTTTCAAAACGCCTTCCGAAAATTTTTCCTGATGCATTCGCGCCTGCAGTTTACAGTTTCTTTCTCAGTAAAAAGCCTAACTGCGAGTGTGTTATCACACAAAAGACCCAATTGAATGAAATCAATGAATTCTTGACCAGTGTCAAATCTTTCATACAATCTCCCACCTTACAATTGTCCAACAAATTGTTGCTTTGTAAATCGTGTACGGAGAAAAGAGAAAGAACCCGAATGATCAACAACCAACTTGTGTGCGGCTAGTAAAAATGCTAGTTGTATCAATATGCAATTTATAAAGACAAAACCCTACATTGGATGTACCATATCAGATGACCTCGTGGCGCAATGCGTAGTGCACAGGCTTCAGAGGTAGCTGGTCTAGGTTCGATTCCAATCGACGGCACTAATAATTTAAAAACTAAAATTGAACATAAAGACTAAGCACCACTAATAAGGAATCTGATGATTGGTGTGGCAGCCATGAAATTGCAATTATTCCAGCCAAATACAATGGTGGTAGCCCACTCAGGTGGTTGTTGAACATTCAATAAATAATATAAATGACGGAGCGGAAGCTATGCAGCCTAACTGCGAGTGTGCTATCACACAAAAATCTCAATTGAAAAAAATATATGCTTGTTTTGTAGACTTCAAAGCTGCCTTCGACAAGATTAACAGTCAGGCCCTGTTATACAAGCTCTCTGTAATGGCAGTTTCTCGAAAGTTAAGTTTCCCAGTATGTACTTGAACTTTCTTGACTCATCTTATGCTTTGGTGTGGGTTGGATTGGAATTTTCGGACTGGTTTTAAACGACTGCAGGTGTCCCCCAAGGATGCGTTCTAAGCCTAATTGTTTTTGCTTAATTTATTGACGAGATAAGCGATCTATTGCCAGGAGGAAAACTCTTCGCAGATATCCAACATAAAGTTTTGCTCTACACTGACGATTTGGTACTGCTGGCCGAAAATCCTTTTGCCATGCAGTTGCAAATCAACAGACTAAATTCATTTTGCGAGACGTGGGGTTTAACTGTGAACACTTGTAAAACCAATATCATGATTTTTGAAGCGCGCCAAGGAAGAAGGATGCCGGAAGAAAATTGGTCTCTTAATAATGTGCCTATCGAGGTTGCCAACGAATTCAATTATCGAGGAGTCTTGCTTACACTTAAACTTAAACTTTAAAAAGCCTGCAAAAGAAAAAAGCATTGAAGCAAAACGAGCTTTAAGCTGAATGTGGCCCAAGTTCTTTTCAAACCAAAAAATTGATCTTGTATCAAAATATCGTGTTGTTGACGCACGTGGTGTCGGGGTTAACACCATTATATACTAAAAATTTATTGAGATTGCTGCTTTTTAATGCCTCTCCTTTTAAATAATGGAACCAGATGGCCTCTTCCCTTGATGTTACCTCATCTTTAATGGAGTCAAATGTTGACTCATGGCAGCCAATGTTTGCTGGTGTTATTGCAAAAGTAGACGAGCAAATCTACACTCAGCATATTTAACTAGAGCTACGTCAACAACGTCCAGGAATATATACAAAAACCTCAACCACCAATTGCCATCCGAAGTCAATTATTTCAGTAACGAATTGTCATCCGAAGCTATAAATCAATTTTTAGAGCACGGGTTGAGATATTAAACCTAAACTTCATCCCCCATCGAGCTGATCTAACTCAACTTTGTAGTTTATGCAACAGAAGAGCAACTGAAGATATCAACCACTTCATCGCAATCTGTCCAATGCTACAAGAGATCCGTCGGTTACATTTGAACGAGAGCTTTTTGTCTCCAAACAGACTTTACGAAATTTTAAACGGAGCACTGCGCTGGGATGGTCTAATAGGCTAATATTCAATTCAATTCAAATTCAATTCAAATATTCATTTATTGCAAGTTATCATTATAAATTTACAAAAGCTTTTATGAATTTTTAAGCATTGGCTTAGCCGTCAGCTCGACTGGTAACTTTAAAATATTTAATACAATTGAACAAGTATGTATAATGGTATGAAAAGTAAAAAAAAAGGAAAAAAAGATTTGATTTGATTTAATTTTATAAATATTTGCATTATGATTTATGTATATTCCGTTATTATAAGCGTTCTGTAGCGGTAGCTAGCTCTGACAAATTTGACAAGGTTCTCCCAATCTGATCCATTTAAAATTTCGATCGTTTCTTGTACTGATAGGGTTGGTTTACCAAAGCATGCTCTTCTTTGCTGGTTAAAAATTGGACACACACTGATGAAATGAAAGCAATCTTCTTTAGCTCTCAAGTTACACAAATTGTAAAATTGGTCAAAGCTTCCGTTGTATGGTTTTCCATTTTAATGTAGAAGTTCGCATCTTTATTTAAAAATTAGGGAAATATCTTTATAGGAGAGAGAATCTTGGAAGTAGTTTTTGTCACACAAGTTACGATCAAGCTGGCTATAGAGTTATCTGCTCTCCGATTGACGGGCATTTTCAATCATCTGATTTCGATTAGAGTCTTCAAGTTTTTGGATGATTTCGTAGAACTTCGTTTTCATCTGACCAATACTATTGAGATTTATCTGCACAACTTCTCCACAGGAAGCAACAATGTTTTCCCATGTCCTCATCCACCAGTCTTTATTCCGAATTTCGTAGAGCATCATTATTTTACAAAAACGAGTTTCCCGTAGACCAAACACTTTAATTAAATAATCCGCCTGTAACTTTAGACTTAAAGTAAAAAGTTTGGGCAGGCCTGTTTCCAAGTAAATCGAATAGTTTGGTGCTAATATATTTTATAGTGCAATAAGTTTGGATTTTTTGATTATCTATATTACTGTAGCAGATAAAAGGGAAAATGTCCTTTTATGTCTTTTTTCTAATTTCGTTAATTAGAATGCTAAGTTTTGAAATTTTGTTGGTGAATAGATAATGAAATTCTTAGAATCTTACTAGTTTAAGATTATTATCTATCTCCTACTGGTATGGAGATATAAATTATTTTGAACGTTTTATCTCAAAATAGGCTAATTTAAAAAATTGAATTAAATCAGGAGAGTCCGCCAAAAATTTGAATTAGATATGGTTGCAAAATAAATAAAACCAAATTAAAGTTATCATATACAAATTTTTGGTTTTGAGTGTAGGAATTTTTGGAAATAGTCGGAAAACCTACTCAAATTAACTGATTTATATCTTTTAAATTTTCAACTTTTCTTACTTTTTATTTTCCCCATTATTATTTAATTTTCAAGTCTACAACGCCATCGATCATTTTGATATAGAACACAAAGCTGCGTCTTACGCATATATGCTTAATATCCCTATACATATCGAGATTTTTAGATAGCCAAAGAAGTTTCACTTCTGCCACGAGTACTGAGTTACACGCGCTCTTTTTTTTTGTGTTTCAAATCACTTTGAAATTGCAAATTGTTGTGTTTAAAATCATATTAAAATTTTCAACTTTTTTGTGTTGCAAATCACTTTAAAATTGTAAACATTTTGTGTTTCAAATCACTTTAAAATTGTTTAGATCTTACTTAAATACAGTATCTAGAATTGTCAAACTAGTTTATTAGACAGCTCTTATTTATATTTTTGAATTAAAACTTTTAGATGATTTATGCATCCGTCACTTTAATTTTTATAATTACTATACATTTGTTAATTATTACTCAAATTTTCCTTTTCTTTATTTTCTTTTTTTTATAATGAAATGTCATATCAGGCAGACGGCAGAATTACCATGTCCTTATATTCTTAAGTAAAAATATTGTAAAACCTATTTTATAAAATAAAGAGTTTATCTATCTATCTATCGTACTATTTCTCCTTTAGGGGCCAGTTATAGCTGTCATTGAAAACCATCATTGAGAAAGTTAGCTGCCGATTTTGAAACCTTTCGAAAGTTTAATCATTGATTATTTTAATGCAGAAACATAGCTTACGACTTCAAAATTATTTCTCCTCCAAAAAAAATTTTGACCCATATCTTCCCCATAACGTAACTTTCAATTTTTTCAATGATCATTGGTAAGGTAGTTCGTCATTGAAAAAATAAAAGTAATTTTATGAGAAAAGTTGTGCCAAATTCAGTTTTGTTTTACCTAAAAATAATTATCATGTCAATTAGCTCGGACTAGAGTACGTCGTGTCACCATCATACAGTGTTACGCCCCAACTTTGCTCTCTTCTGACGAGGAGAAGGAGGCCTTTTATAACCGGCTGAGTGCTGCTTATGATAGCGTTCCACGAGGTGATATAGTTATGGTGATGGGAGACTTAAATGCCAAGGTTGGCAATGACAACACTGGGCTAAGGCATGTCATGGGAAAACATGGTGTTGGTAACCGAAACGACAATGGCGAACGATTTGTCGATTTCTGCAACGCCAACGGCCTTGTTATTGGAGGGACCATGTTCGAGCATAAGACGTGCCACAAAGTCAGTTGGGTGTCGACTGACAGACAAGCAACTTCCAACCAAATTGACCACTTCGCGATCAGCCGGCGTTTTAGAAGCAGTCTCCAGGACGTCCGTAACAGAAGAGGTGCTGACATGGGAATGGCCCGGGACCACCATCTGATGGTTGCTACCGTAAGATTGCGTACAGCTGCAGTTCGGAGATCCCAAGGAAACACTCGAATGCCCAAGTTTAATACAGATAGACTAAAGGATCCTGCAGTGCGCCAACAACTAGGGGACCACCTTTCACAAGGATTGAACGCAATCAGCAGCACGGAAACCACATCCATCGAAAATCATTGGTGTGCTGTGAAAAATGTGTTCATATCCGGTGCTGAAAGTATAGTTGGCCGGGCGCAAGGAAGTAATAGTGCTTGGCTTTCCGACGAAACTTGGGCAAGGATCGAAGAAAGGGAACACCTTAAAGCTCGCATCGCAGCTACCCCAGCAGCAGGGAGAAACGAGCTTGAGTCTACGTACCGCATGAAGATGAGGGAAGTTCACCGTAGTGTGCGACGTGATAAGCGTAACTACATCAACGCACTGGCTACAGAAGCAGAAGAAGCCGCTAGTAGGTGTGACAGTAGGACCGTCTACAGAATTACCAAAGAGCTCACTGGTGTCCAGAGCTCTAAACAACACCTGGTTAAAGACACAAACGGATCCCTGCTAATTTCGGATGAGGACCAGCTCATAAGGTGGAGGGAACACTTTTCTGCGGTTTTAAACCGCGTTTTCGCAAGTGAAGTGAACCCTATTCCCACTGAGCTACCCGAAGTAACAATTTCCCGAATACGCACCGTACCCCCCAGTAAAGAAGAAATTATCACCGCCATCAAAGCACTGAAGAACAACAAAGCGGTTGGACTTGACGGTATTCCTGCAGAGCTCTTAGGAGCAGCCCCAACGACATCGAGCGAGCTACTGCACCCACTTATTAAGAGAGCTTGGGAAGCAGAGAGCTTTCCTGAAGAGTGGAAAAAAGGAATGATTGTCAAGCTCCCAAAGAAAGGAGATCTCACACAGTGCGAAAACTGGAGAGGAATATGCGTTCTGCCTGCAGTAGCCAAGATAATAGCAAGGATAATATTGGACCGAATTAAAGACCACCTCGAAGACACACTCGACGCCGAACAAGCAGGTTTCCGCACTGGAACTTCCTGTGTGGATCACATCAACACCTTGCGGATCATCATCGAACAGTGCGTTGAATATCGATCACCACTTCACCTGCTGTTCATCGATTTTAAAAAGGCGTTCGACAGTGTCAATAGAGAATTTATTTGGCTTGCTTTGCACATGAGGGGCATCCCAGATAAATTGATTGCTATTATCAAGGCTACATATGATGGATCCAGGTGTCACGTTTTGCACAAAGGTAGGCTGTCAGAGGAGTTTGAAATCCAAAGTGGAGTTAGGCAAGGCAGTATACTGTCACCAATACTGTTCCTGTTGGTGATAAGTGACGTACTGCACGCAGCTTTGTCAAATGGAAATGGAGGAATTCAGTGGACTCTGCAATCTCACCTCAAACATCTGGACTACGCGGACGACGTATGCTTACTCTCTCATAGGATCATGGATCTCCATCAAATGACAACAAGGGTGGAGAGAGAAGCAGAAATCGTAGGTGTTAAGATCAACTCGGCAAAAACTAAAAGGATCAGCCTTGGAACTTCCTCATCAATCCAAGTAAATATTTCTGGACAACCGGTAGAGATGGTAGAGGATTTCCAATATCTTGGGGGTATTGTCTCTACGGGTGGCGGAACTGAACTGGACGTAAACAGCCGAATCAGAAAAGCAAAGGCTGCGTTCGGAATGCTGTCCAAAATATGGAGAAACAACTCTTTTAGCTTAAAGACCAAGCTACGACTGTTCCGCTCCAATGTTGAATCCGTTCTGCTTTACGGCTGCAGCACTTGGAAAGTCACTGAAATTGTCACTAGAAAGCTGCAAACCTTCGTTAATAGATGTCTACGAAACATCTTGAGGATTTTCTGGCCCAACCGTATCTCCAATGCCGAACTTCATGCGAGAACGGGTCAGGAGCCCATAGACTCCATTATACGAAGAAGAAAGTGGCAGTGGATTGGCCATACGCTTCGAAAAGGCGATCGGTGCATTGCATCTCAAGCAATGCAGTGGAACCCGCTCACACAGGAGGGAAGACAAGTGGGCCGGCCTAGAAGTACATGGCGAAGAACGGTCGAACAGGAATCGGCACGACTGGGGAAAAGTTGGAGAGAGCTGAAATATATTTCAAGAAATCGTACACGATGGCGCGTAGGTGTAGTGGAGGCCCTATGTCCCGTAAGGGAAACATCACGGACGTAATAGGTCCGAGGACCTAAGTAAGTAAGTAAGTAAGTATGTCAATTAGCTCTACTTTGGCTTTTGGCATCAAAATAATCAATTTTCTTTCACTTCCTCTTTCGGACTTGGTTTTTTTTTCATACAATTGATAGCATATACGAAAAATTCACATTCTTTCAAAATTAGTTATGTAGCAAAACGAGAATTCACAGTAAGTTAGTGAAAAAATTATTAATAACAAACAAAATAAAAAAGTAACTTCTTGAGAATCGATTAGTTTGTCAAATTGATTTAAAGGCCAAATAAAATTTCGCAACAAACAAACAAATTTTTTCGTTAATTGCCAAATAAAATTTTTTTAACGAATTTTTTTAAGTTAGCTGATAAAACCTTTGTCCGTTTAAGAAGGCCGCATTCCGGGAAAAAGATTTCCTCGTTAAGCAAAACTCTAGTTAAAATACTCATACTAACTGATTCCTCACAGAAAATAACTATTTCCATAATTTGCCACCATCAATCAAAAAACTTTTGCCAGCAATTTTTTCGCTGTCAAGTCAACATTTTTGGTGCCTTTCGCAGGGAGCGTCAACTTAAGCTTGCTTAAAAAAATAATCTTCCCAGATTCAGTTCTTTCTACATTTTCTAATAGACAAAGTTTCGAAGGCTAAAAACCCTAAACGCTTTAAAATCATTCTCGATGGCAACAACAAAAAAAAAAAAATACAGCCATATCAATCACAACTCAAATGCACATAACTCTTTTTTTGCGAGTGAAACTGAAAACATTTTTATAAGAATCCGTCGCATATGGTAAAGCACTTAGGAAGATTATTAAACCTACATGTTGTGATGGGGATATGTTGAAGTGAAGCAGATCTTTTTTTTTTTTTTTTTTCATTTGCCACTCCGTGCCATGCTTAATTGGAATTTTTGTCAGACACATCATCAGTGTATTCTTTGCCGTGCGTCGTCGTCGTTAGGACGATAATCTTTAAATTTACAGAAGGAAAAACTGAGAAGATCTAACTATTTCCAGTCGATTTTTTCAAAACGCTACGCTGATGTTGCTCGTATAAGTCATATTGGGTTTCTTTCACATTCCCTTGGATTGACATTAACCACAGGATAATTTCCTTGCTCAGAAGGAAACTCCGGACTTTGTAGTTTCGTCCTTGTTGCCTCCTTGGCATATTCATCAGCACCCATCTCCCGCAGTGTATATGAAACACTCGGTCTCTTTCTATTTCATTCATGAGTTTTATGATACATTTTTCACACAGGATTAACAGAAACGACGACCGCCCGTTGGTTGGGATGGTTCCTTTTAAGTGGCAAATAATCCTGAGTACAAAAAAGGAAGTCACAATGTCTGAGCGGAAATGAACGCTGATGCTCTTTTCGACGGAAATTGAAGGGGATTTATCTGCATGCAGAGAATAGTGGCTTGGCTGTGTTATGGCTGATGGTGTTAAAGAGACACAGTTAATATTATTTGAAGATGTGAATTCACTGTTTGAAACCAAAATGGCAGGAGATAAGTTCAATTTGAGTTTGACACGGGTATGAAAATAATTGGTGTTCTATGGCATATGAATAATAAAATTTTAAAATTCAAAAATTAATAATTAAGATAACTAGTTCTATAATTGAGGTAAATTCAAAACATAAAAATGATTCAAAATTAGGAACTTAGTCACCTTTGACTTTTTTTTTTTATATAGTACGCGCAATCAAGGGGATTTTGAGACCCTTAAATTGTTAAATTAAACACAGTGCGAGCGTTAGGAAAACAGGGAAGGATTAAAGAGGATATGCCGATGCATATTGGTTTTGAAACTTTTAATATCGAAATGGAAGGGAAAAATAGAGCCGAGTAAAGCATTCCACATTCGGGTAGTTCGTTTAAAAAAAGAATCTCTATACTTGACAGTACGTCCGAAGTTGGGCTCAATGGTAAGATGATGTGCATTTTTGAAAGAACGAGTTTTACGGTTTAATTCTTTTAGGGGCGGAATGCAACTGGCTATTTCAGTAGAGCAGTGCTTATAAAAATAACGGTTAAACAACGAAAGACATGAAACATTGCGGCGGTGCTCGAGAATTGCAAATGCTTCCGTTATATTTCTGTCACCTATCATTTTCATAGCTCTTCTTTGTATACTATCCAAAAGACACAAGTGGGTTGATGGAGCACCTGCCAAACATGGGAATTGTACTCGAGTTTTGGACGGTTAAAGGCTTTATATATAACAGCCAGATCAGATGGGGTGAAAAATTTCTTGCATCGCCGTAGAAAACCCAAACACTTAGCAGCATTTTTGGCGACATTAAATATGTGATCATTCCACACAAGGTGGTCTGTGATACACATACCGAGTACTGAAAGCTTTTCGGTTTCCACAATGCAAGTGCCACTCATGGATAGTGGCATGGGGGGGGTGGGTTTCGTTTGGACGACAGAAGACAGCATTGAGTTTTAGAAGCATTAAATTCCACACGGTTTTTGATTACCCATTGGACAATGCTGTCAAGATCAGAATTTAATGAGCTTATCATACGCTGCCGTTCGAGTTTCACATCCGAAGGACATGGATGTGAATCGAAAAACGAATATGAAAAGCTGAGGGTACTGTCGTCAGCGAAACAGTTTAATGGATTAGAAGTTTCAAATAAAAGATCATTTATGAAAATAAGGAAAAGAGTCAGGACAAAACGGAGCCCTAGGGTACACCAGGATTTATTTTGTGGATTTCAGACTTGAAACCGTCTAATACAACTTGTATTGAGCGGTCCGAAAGGTAATTTCTAATCCAACGAAGAAGAGATTCATCGATACCAAATGCACGCATTTTCGATAAGAGAGCTTGATGCCAAACTCTATCAAATGCTTTAGAAATATCAAGCGCAATAATCTTACTTTCTCCAAAACGATGTAAAGATTTGTGCCACTGTTCAGTGAGATATACCATCAGATCACCAGTGGACCTATTGCTTCGAAAGCCGTACTGCCGGTCATTAAGAAGCTTTCGTTCTTCGAGATATTTCTTGAGCCGAAAATTGATCAGCATTTCCATGACCTTGAAAAGAAGGGACGTAAGTGCAATTGGACGATAATTTGAGGGTGAAGAAGATACGCCTTTTTTAGGGACTGGCTGGACAAATGATGTTTTCCATCCACTCGGAAAGAGACCAGTAGAATAGGACAGATGGAAAAGCTTAAGCAGTGGCGTTGAAGAACACCTCTTCAAAACAATGGGAGGGATACCAACGGCCCAGCGGATTTGTGTATATCAAGATCTTTTGGGACTCTGGCAACTGCACGAGTGCGAAAGAAGATTCATCCCATAAAATCGTTTGCGCTCTCAAGTACGGGAGGAGTCATAACACTTTCTGGCAGCGTCGAATTAACAGAAAACTGTGCTGCAAGTTGGCTTTCTCTAACGAGCTGACAAAAGGGGTGTCGTTGAAGACGAGCGTTGGAACCGACGACGAAGTAGCATTTCGTATGTTCCTTGCAAATGACCAAAAATTTTTACTACTATTGGGACATTGTAGAATTTTTTGCCTTAATTTTTGGTCATGCAAAAATTTCGTTCTTCGAATATGGCCGTTACAGGACTTCCTGGCTTGTTGAAACTTTTTCCGGTTTTCCTCAGTAGGGTTGGCTTTGTAACTACGGAAACTTACTTCTCTGGAAAAAATTGCTTAAGTGTAATATGTGTATACTTTGTCCGGTGTTGTTCAGTTAAATTAGAAAAAAAAAAAAAAAAATCGCGGTATAAATAGTTTGGAGATTCTGCAATATGAATTAAGTATGAAGATCCTCAATCAAGAACCATTTCTTGATTTGAATGTACACTGTACAGTAAACTTCAAATCAACTCTAAACAAAAAAATATTCTATAGCTGTTTCCAGTTTCACACGCCAAGTTGGTTGATGTCCTTTTCCACTTGCCTGCGCCTCCACCGCTTTCGCGGTCTTCCTTTACTGCGCCGCCCGCCGCGCCGTCCACCGGGGATGGATTTAAAGACTTTTCAGGCCGGAGCATTGGTGTCCATCCGCTCTGCATGACCCAGTCACCTCAGTCGTTGCCTTTTCACTTTTGTGACGAGATCGATGTACAGTTCGTTTTTGTATCTTCACACATAATATATATTAAGTACTTTACCCGGGGTTAAGACAAGCGAGTAGAACTAGTAACGTAGGTATATGTATATGAACACGAGAGAGTCGACTAGCAAGGCAAATAGTATAATATTTTTGCCTGCGAGTAGCCTGCCAGTTATCCTGCTAGTGTAGTGTATTGTTTTCATTTATTTGTTTTGTTTCCATAGTTTCCATAAATTGTATATTTTTCTGTATGAAATATTTAAAAAAAAATCATACTAATTAACAAAACGCGCAGAGATCTACTAGTCAGACATATATCCATAAAACTAACACTATGATACAAATGCTACTAGTTCTACTCGCTTGTCTAAACCCCGGGTTAATAACCGAGTACTTTAAAAACTGAAGTTACTGAATTTAATTAGAGTACAAGTAATCTTCAATTCAAAAATGCGTTCCGCCCTACCTGGCAGGCAGTGGGCCAATCATTTAGATATCATGGCCTTCTAAGACAGATCAAACTAAAGCTAAAGCAAGTGCTGAAACTCGATTGGGCGTATGACATCCAACTACGAAAATATATCATGTTGATTTGCTGCACAATTAGTCTGTTCCGAACAGTTTATGAACAGAATAGAACAAGATTTTCTGTACTTCTTGCTTTTAAGCTAGAACAGGATTTTCTGTACCTCTTGCTTTTAAGCTAGAACAACTTAAACGGGTTTTCTGTTCCAACTTGTCTGATGTTTCTCACAACTGTTCAGTTCTGACTTTTTCCTCGCTGAAAAATCCTTTTTTATCCCTCTTAAAAAAATCAGTTATTATTTTGCGACACAAAAGCAATCGCACTCGTGCCATTATTTCTCTTTCTTAAACAAAAGACTGCTCTAAGGTCACTCTGTCGCAGAATAAATAAGGGCTCCTAACCTTTAGCACCTCATATATGGGATATTCGCCAAAAAAAGTATACCATCTAAAAGGTCAGTAATTGGTCAAAAGAGGTCAACTAGTTTCCGAAATTAGTCAGCCCTAGGAAATTTTAAATCAATGGTTAAAGTTTTTCAAGGTAACCAACTATTTTTGGGACCTCATTTATGGGATATTCGCAAAAAAAAAGTGTACCATTCGGTCAGCTTGTTTCAGTAATTGATCAGCCATAGGTTATTTTATATGAATTTTTGAAGTTGTTTGTTTTTCAAGACCGTATAAGACTTTTAGCACCTCATTTATGGGATATTCTAAAAAAGAGTTGACGAGCCTACTCGGATTCCTGACGTTGAAGGCCAAATCGCCAACACTCTAGACTTGTTCCTTACCTCTGACCCAAATAAATACACTATTAGTGTATTATCTCCTCTAGGCTCATCAGACCATTGTGTCATATCTGCGAATTTCTCGTGCCACCAAATCTCAGTTAAAGAAAAAATCCCAAAGAGAACCGTTTGGCAATACGAGAAAGCCAACTGGGACGGTCTCAATAATTTCTTCAAGAGCTTTAACTGGTCACTATGCTTCCTCGATAGTGATGTTGACGCCAGTGCAGATATGATTACAAACTTGATTCTTTGTGGTATGGGGAATTTTATCCCGAATAGGGTGAAATCTATCAAACCCAAAGAAAACTCATGGTTTGATTCGAGCTGTAAAGAGGTTATAAGGTTTAGAGAAGTAAGCTTCCGATGTTATAAGGCCAACCCTACTGAGGAAAACCGAAAAAGTTTCAACAAGCTAGAAAGACCTGTAACGTTCATATTCGAAGAACCAAATTTTTACATGATCAAAAATTACGGCAAAAAATACTACAATGTCCCAAAGGAAGTAAAAATTTTTGGTCATTTGTAAAAAACATACGAAATAGCACCACGTCCTCGGTTCCAACGCTCGTCTTCAATGATACTCCTTTTGTCAGCTCGCAAGACAAAGCCAATTTGCTTGCAGCACAGTTTGCTGTTAATTCGACACTGCCAGAAAGTGTTATGACACCTCCTGTACTAGAGAGCTTAAATGATTTTATGGGACAAATCTTCTCTCGCACTTGTGCAGTTGCTAGAGTTCTAAACGATCTCGATGTACACAAATCCGCTGGCGCGGATAGTATCCCTCCCATTGTTCTGAAGAGGTGTTCTTCAACGCTGGCAAAACCACTGCGTAAGCTTTTCCATCTGTCCTACTCTTACTGGTCTCTATCCGAGTGGATGGAAAACAGCATTTGTCCAGCCTGTCCCTAAAAAAGGCGATCTTCTTCACCCTCTAACTATCGACCAATTGCACTTACGTCCCTTCTTTCCAAGGTCATGGAAACGCTGATTAATTTCCAGCTCAAGAAATATCTCGAGGAACGAAAGCTTCTTAATGACCGGCAGTACGGCTCCACTAAGGTCCACTGGTGATTTGATGGTATATCTCAGCGAACAGTGGAACAAATCTTTACATCGTTTTGGAGAAAGTAAGATAATTGCACTTGATATTTCAAAAGCGTTTGATAGAGTTTGTCACCAAGCTGTCTTATCGAAAATGCGCGCATTTGGTTTCGATGAACGTCTTCTTCGTTGGATTAGAAATTACCTTTCGGACCGATCAATACAAGTCGTATTGGACGGTTTCAAGTCTGAAATCTACAAAATAAATGCTGGTGTGCCCCAGGGCTCCGTTTTGTCTCCGACTCTCTTCCTTATTTTTATAAATGATCTTTTGTCTGAAACTTCTAATCCATTAAACTGTTTTGCTGACGATAGTACCCTCAGCTTCTCATATTTACAGATTCTCATCCATGTCCTTCGGATGTGGAACTTGAACGGCAGCGTATGATAAGCTCACTGAATTCTGATCTCGACAGAATTGTCCAATGGGGAATCAAAAACCGCATAGAATTTAATGCTTCTAAAACTAAATGTTGTCTCCTGTCGTTAAAGCGAAACCCATCCCCAATGCCGCTATCCATGGGCGGCACTTGCATCGAGGAAACCAAACAGCTCTCAGTTTTCGGTATGTGTGTCACAGACCACCTTTTGTGGAATGACCACATATTTGATGTGGCCAAAAATGCTGCTAAGTGTTTAGGTTTTCTCCGTAGATGCAAGAAGTTTTTTTCCCCTTCTGATCTGGCTGTGATCTACAAAGCCTTTATTCGTCCAAAACTTGAGTACAATTCTCATGTTTGTGCAGGAGCTCCAAAAACTCACTGGAGTTTGTTGGACAGAATTCAAAAGAGAGCTTTAAAAGTGATAGGCGAAAGATCTATAACAGAAACAATTACATCTCTCGAACACCGCCGTAATGTTTCGTGTCTTTCTCTATTTTATCGCTATTATTATAATCAGTGTTCTAGTGAAATAGCCAGTTGTATTCCCCCCCTTAAAAAATTCAACCGTAATACTCGCGCTTCTAGGAATGCCCATCAGTTCACTCTCGAGCCCAACTTCGGACGCACTGTAATGTACAGAGATTCTTTCTTCAGTCGCACCACACGAATGTGGAATGCTTTACCTTTTAATTGGTCAGCCATAGCTTTTTTTAATGAATTTTAAAAGTTTGTTTCAAGGTCAAACTATAAGACTTTTAGCACCGCATTTATAGAATTTAAAAAAAATGAGTATGCCAGATAAAGGTCAGTAATTGGTCAAAAAAGGTTAGCTACTTTCAGTAATCGGTCAGCCATACTTTTTGTTGAATTGGATTTTTTAAAATTTATTTTTGTAAGGTCGTATAAGACTTTTAGCACCACATTTGTGGGATATTCGCAAAAGAAGTATACCATTTGAAAGGCCAACAACTCGTAATAAAAGGTCAGCTTGTTTCAGTAATTGATCAGCCATAGGTTATTTTATATGAATTTTTGAAGTTTTTTGTTTTTCAAGGCCGTATAAGACTTTTAGCACCTGATTTATGGGATATTCGAAAATAAAGTATACCTATCGAAAGGTCACTGACTTGTGATAAAAGGTCAGCTAGTTTCAGTAATTGGTCAGTCATAGGTTTTTTTCTTTAAAAATTCATTAAAAAAAACTGACCAAGTTCTAAAACATGTTGAACTTTTATAAGGATTTGCCAATAACCTGTCAAAAATTTGGTAAATGAGGCTGAAAGTCTTATACTGTGCCCTTGAAACAAAACTTTAAAAATTCATTAAAAAACCTATGGCTGACCAATTACTGAAACGAGCGGACCTTTTATCACAAGTCGGTGGCCTTTCGAATGGTACACTTTTTTTTGCGAATATTCCATAAATGAGGTGCCAAAAATAGGTGACCTTTTAAGCATTGAAAACAAATTTCCTTTGGCTGACCAATTTCTGAAATAAGTTGACCCTTTATGACCAATTACTGACCTTTTAGATGGCATACTTTTTTTTTGCGAATATGCCATATGCGTATGAGGTGCTTAAGGTTAGGAGCCATAAATAAGTCCTTACCTCTTCTCGCTTTGGTAGCGCATTTCTAGCACTCACTGTCACTCTGGTATTTAATTTTACGACTAATTTAACCGATAAAACATCTCATTTTAGTTTTAATGTTATATTTAATTTAACAATTTGCATTATATGCCTCCCATAATAATTACAATAAATGTATATCAGGCGCGGCAACGGCACAGTCTACAAAGCCTGCTCTCAAGTCAAATTGCAACAGAAGCTGCCTTATCGCAGCGATTCAACCTTCACCATCGATGTATATCATTTTGTATACTTACAGACAAAAGCTTGTGAATTTATTTTTATTGGATACTCATCCTTCGATCCGAATAATTCGAATTCTGAATCCTGAATCCCGTAACAGAAACAGAAACAGAATCCGAATCCGATGCATGAACATGTAAAATTTTTTCCAATGCAAGCATTATATTGGGTGCTTTCAATTTGTGCACAAAACAATTAATTATCCCTGAGACCTGGATAAGGATACGTATTTGTATGAACGTAAGTGTATCCGTGCATGTCTGAATGAATCCGCATAGTTATGGGGATATTTCTGTTGATTTGGTATGCGGATTTCATTTTGCCCGAAACCCGCAGGAAGATGGCGAAAAATAATAATTACGAGGGTATGTATGCGCTGGTTTTTAAAATTTTTTTGTTTGTTTGTTGGACGTTCATTCATCCTGTTTGCCTTTTTTCGTCGGTCGTTGGATAAAAATCCGTTGGCAAACATTGCAAAAGGGATTCGATTTATGGGACGATGAGTATGAATGTGGTGAGAGGAAATACCATGCATATTGAAATCCGGTGAAAATAAATTTCGAATTGCAGATGGCGTTGATGTGAGCAAATATTGGAATAGTGTTGCTGTTGCAGGACGAAAGACATTTGTATAAAATGTTTATTTCTTTTATATACATTTTGATTTTTATTATTTTTTGTTTGCTATGTTCATTCATTTTTAATTTTTTTTTGTACAAAAATGTGCTTACCGCAGTTGTTGTTGCCATTTTGATTTTGTGTCCATTCAGGGACCTATACCTAGATCGTTTATGGTTTGACTATATTGGCTTTGAAAATGAGCAGGTAGGTTTTATGAATGTAGACATTGCTAGTGTGGACTTTGTGAGCCACAATCAAGAAGTAGTGATGTTAACGATGTGTTTGAATGATTTTGTGTATCCTTTTTCGATACTATATGAGAGATTGTCTTTTACTGAAATTATAACACCAGTTTTTCTACATGCCAACTGGATAAATAAATGAAAAGGAGAGATTCGCCAAATGACATGGACAAATATAGCAAAATTTCAGAATATTTTAATTCACAAGCAGATATATTGGAAGAGATAAATCTGCCCCTAAGACATTTGTTATTTGCTCTTTAGGGCAAGAATTGGTTTCGTTTCAAATTCGAGCTTTTAATCAAAACTTACATTACGATAATGGAGAAGTCCAAAAAAGTGATTTTCGGCAAGACGTCCGTCGATCTGTTTGTCTCTGCGTCCTGATTTAAATCGACCTAGAGCCCGAGCGAATTGAACGATTTTTTCAAATTTTGGGTGAAGCATTCTTATTTGATTCCCTAGAGGAAAAATTCGAATTTTTGCTTAAGCTCATCTGGGACAGCCATACAACGATTTAAAAAAATTCGAATAATTGAAATAAATTTATGTTTTTTTTTGTGAAAAAATTGCTTTTTTTTTATACTTGTTTAAGTATATTCCCACATATCTCGTCATTGGGTTATGGTTTATTTTATCAACATTTTGCAGTTTGGTATTTCTAATATACTTAATATTATAAGTGATATTTTTTCTAGAAAAGCTAATTTATGTTGAGAACCTTAATTATTAGGATTCAAAACTAATTATATTGTGGTGTATTCATAGTCATTTTAGAGCTGTGTCTAAGCTAAACATAGGTTTAGTTGAATTTTCGGACGTTGAATCTATTTTTTTAAGTTTATCATTTCAAAATGTTTGAAGCTATTTGTGTAGTTACCAAGTTAATTATCCTATTAAAATATAAAACCAACAATTTGTAATTAAAATCGGTCTGTATTCATTGAGCTAAAATTGTCTTAAACTGTGGTTTAGTTAAGCCTGGGTCTATCTGCGACTATATGAAATGCCCCATTATATTTAAAGAAAATAATTAAAGACTTCTTATTATATTAATATCCAGAGCTCAATGCTAGAAATTCAAGAAGAAATTCTCAATTCGAGTAAATCAATGAGTGAAAATAAGAAAAAAATTAAATATGATTACATTTTCCGAAAAAAAGCCCCAAACTGTTATATGAATAACGCTACAAAACAAAAAATGTAATATTTTTACTTGCGATATACGTAGTATAGCTGTCCGTCTGTCCATCTGTCTGTCTGTACCACGACCTGCAGCCTAAACGCTGAAGCGATTTTCTTCAAACTTTGGAATTAAGGTTCTTATTGGATTCGCTAGAGGGGAAATTGAATTTTTTTTTTAGCTCAAAATATAACGTTACCTGCCATACAACCAATACACAAAAATCATTAAGTACTATTTTTGTTTTCAAAACTCAATGATCTTATTAATTTTTAGTCAAACACTGAAAACCACAAGCATCTTATGACTTTTACTTTTCAAGATATGAACAAATAAATGAAGCAACTTTCTCATAAAACTAAGAAGAATCCGGCTAAATGACCTTTTCAGCAACCAGTTGATTATCATCAACCTGGTTTTTTCTTGTTTTTTACTAAGATGCTGGTTTATTTATTTTTTAATAACTTGAAAAGTGAAAGTCCTAGAACCATGCGGTCCCCAGTGTTTGACTGAAAATTGACAAGTGCATAAAGTTTTGAAAGCAAAAATTATGCTTAACTACATAAAATTTTGAAAAAAATTAGTTTGAATTTTTGTTAAATATATTTCTGGCTTTCCAAAAAATATGGCAGGGCATTGCAAGCTTTACCGTTGTTTTTAAATAGGTATTTTTTTCTGCTTCAAGTCAATTTTTTAATAAATTGACCCTCCCGCCTAAGCAGAGGGAAATAGACGCCCCTCCCATACGATTTTTTTATTGTCTTAATCCAACCTACTCCTTACAGCTATTTGGTGCACCTTATACCAATCACCCTGTATAATTCGAAAATGATAATATTTTTGAAACTTTCTAAAAAGTGATTTTTTTAACAGTTTCTTGCTCTTGGAACAAAAAAAAAAAATAGTACTTACACCTACCGTACAGATGTTAAAAAATTCTTCAAGAAAAGTATTATTTTTCTCAAAAACGGCTCCAATGATTATGTACGTGTTCTTTAATTAGAGCAGTGTATTTTTTATTTGTAAGAAACAATTTTACCTTCCATTCTTAATAGCAATATGTACTTCAAAAAACAGGTTTATGAAATTTTTTGAAAATACATTTTTTATTTAGATATTAATAATAACTGTAAATTGGCGTGCCAATTTATTTGTTAATGTTAATCAAATTACTATAGCTTAGGAATTTAACCAATTCAAAATTAATTTTATGGTTTTAAAATTTATTTTAATATTCATAGTATTCATTAAATAATATGTACTTGTATTTGTATATGTATATACAGTTTTTTAAATTTTAAATTACCTATTTGAACGTATGAACGTATTAGGCTAGTCAAATTCGACAATAAAATCGAAAAGCGCAATGTAGTTTTGCATTTTTGATATGTTTTTGGGGCATGTTAAAGTAGTCTGTCAGCTAATTTTGCTGCTTTGGAAAACATATGCTCGCTGCACGAAAAATGCAACAGTGAAAAAAACGCTAAAATCACTCCATTTTTTGTGATATTTTGCTTTATAACTTTGGAAATATGCAATTTAGGAGTTTCGCAGTCTACAGCATAGCAAAAGTCTAAGAAAATTAACTGCATTGAATTTTTGTACAAATAAAAAAAAATGTTATGTTCTCTACGGCGGCGTATATGTAACATTTTTTTTTTAAATTCAATTTATAAATGCAGAAAGCTTTTGAGTAATAAACACTTGTTAACTAAATAATTTGTTTTGGTCGCAGAAGACATGCCTTTCTTATGGAAAGTGTTTGGATAATGCTTTATTTGTATTATATTCAACTCCGACAAGCCAAATTTTTCGAGGCATTCGAGCCTAAAAGCTGATGCTTTCGAGATATACAGATGTATACTACACAAAGTATAAAAATTCAAAACAAATTGTTGGTTTATTTTACTATAGATATTGTTAAATAGATAATTTAGTCTACGGGACTATAATTTCTGCTTAATAGTCAATATTTAGACACATTTTCTTAGGTCTATTTTTCATGAATCAAATTAAAAAAATAAAAATGTTTGCCAAAGTAATTTTTCCAGTTATTCATTTTAAATAACACCCTGTGAAAGTATTGTAGGGTGTACCAGGTGTTACCTTTTAAATCTGGCCATAGTTTTGCAGTTTATTAATATATGTTTAAGCCTTACCTCGCACAATCAAACTTTAAGACCATTTAAATAAAGGGTTTAAAATATTGAATGATGAAGTAATTTTTGGTTCAGAAATACTTAAGACTACATTCTATACTAACTAGCTGCTTTCTCAGAAATGCCTCGGTTTATTTTTTTCAAGAGAAGATCTTTAAGAAAAACTTCTATCCATAAAAATTCATGAAATTGCCAACTGAAAATTACTAAATCTCCTTATTTTAATGGTAAAGGTAGGTATATTTATTCAATTTAATTTCTGCATTAAGAAAAAACTCAAAATTGGTTGCAGGACTACCATTTGCGATAAGAGCTTTTCGTGTCTTGCATTTCTTACTTACCTCCACCAGGGTTTTTTTTGTACAGTATGCATTTCCTTAAGTATCCTTCCAAAGCAAATAAGACAGAGTAATTAATGCTGGTCACAAATTATAAGCCAAAAAATGAAAAAAGAAAAATCTTAAATAACATTTTAAAGAACAACATTGACGTCCGCGGCTGCCGCTGCCGCCACCGCATCAGCTATAGCCATACCATTCACCGCGGGCATAGTACCTAGCAAAATTAATTTTTAATTTTATTGCTTCATTGCTATGTCAGACACGTTTCGACATTTAGTCCAGCAAGGGTAGAGGTAGATGAATGAAAAACTAAACACTTTCGTCCTGGTTTGTTCGTGTATACAGCGCTGTACCTGCAGGAGGGGCTATTAAATAATTCTGCGGTCTATACCGCCATCCGCCATCACCGCCACACCATTCTCTCTCAATCTCTCGAGACATACACCACTTCACTTACCACTAAAATACACTGCCATATTAACCGTTTTTAAGTTCATTTTTAAATGCAATTCTCACGCTCCGGCTACGTTGTCGTCGTCGTCAACGGAAATGTTGCGTCCTTGGTGGCGTTATAATTTAATTAAGTCCTTTTGACAAGGAAAATTAAGTCTTACAATGCAGTGCTGTCCATAATTGGCTTCATTATTCATTCATCTTTCATTATTATCCAATTGACAGGTTAATTAGAGATTCGTTTTTTTCTTTTCATAATTCTTCTGTTTTCAGTTCCACGACCTTCGCCCTTGTTTCACTATAAAAAGAACTGGAGAACTTTAATTCCCATAACAAGGAAATCAGGGAAATACCTACCAACTACCAATCTGCCGATTTTTTCCCTCGTAGCGTAGGGATTTTTATGGAAAACCATTTTTTTCCGCTGACGACTGCTTTGAAGCACTCAATCGATATAGCTCTAGAACTGCCAAAGAGAGGTTTCTTCCTGTGACAACAAGCGACATCCATATCCAACATCCACATTACCTAGCATTGCATCGGTTGGGGTTGGGGTTCGGATTTGGGGTAGCATCAGAGGCGGGTGATCGGTGAGGTATACTCAGTCCCATTCCCATACACAGCCTCCTCCTTACGGAAAGGCATCAGTTACGTTGACTTTATTGTGTCAAGTTGATTAATGATTGTACTATTTACATGCACTCCGAGTGGCACGGCAGATATGCGGAATGGGAGCTTCCTTATTTCTTCCATTGATCCTGGCATTGGCATCCCATCGTCAGCACCGCGTCACAGTCGTCACAATTTCGTTGTCGTTGTCGTTGTCGCTGCTGTCGCTTTCAAACCCAACCAAAGAGACGTCTGAAAGTCAACCTCATCGTTATGTCTGGCATCATTTATCCTCGAATTATCATCATTCCATTCCACGACTACGGCTGGGAAATCTTCCCGTATATTTGTACCTACATAGATGGAAGCGGATATGAAATAAAAAAAAAAAAAATATCGAATGCCATTCAGATTGCCATGGAGCTGTTCGTCTTCTCATCGTTTGTCGGTACCTATGGTGGCCTTCAATATATAGAAGGAAAAGCACCTGCTTCATATACTTCCTTCCGCTCTCAGACTTCCTTTTCATTATATCCCCTATAGATTCTTTATTTTCTCAACTATACATATGTATTTACCAACATTTGGATTTGGTTGGTGTTTTTCGAAGCGAACAAAATGCTTCACGACCTTCGATTTAATAAAAACTAAGAAGGGTTTCTTCTTTCCTGTGACCATTTGGATTAAAGTTAATTTTAATTAAGATAACTATGTGATCTAGTAGTTATTTAACTTTAAATAAACATTTTCATGTTGATATATGTAACTACTATAGCACTTTTAACTCATGACTGCAATATCGAAAAAATTTTTTTTTTTTGAGAATGGGAATTTTAAGTAATTAATATTCACATAAAAATTAATTTACAAAAAATTTGCTTGACGCAATTTCGGAGAACAAATTTCAATTATTTTTTTTTTTAAATTCAAAACACAGATTTTGATATACAATATTGAATAATAAATTGGTGGGCGCAACAGCTCGTGAAGAACCAAGGCCTAGTGACTTACAACTCTCAACCATTTCTTGTGCGCGTGTCGAGAGACACGGAGGGGACCTACAATTGTATGCCGATTCTGAACGGCAAGACGCGAAGCACCTACTTATGACAAATGATACTCTTGGATGATTTTTCAATTTGAAATAAATAGATGAACGAAGCTGAGAATTGAACCCACACTTCCAGCGTGGTAGTGCAACGCACCAACCATTACCCTATGGGCTATATACAATATTATTTATATCTTAGGGTGAGGTTTTGAAAATAGCGATTTTCAGACAGATAGAGATAGTCAGACAGATGATAGATGACAAAGTGACAGATCTCAAAGAAAAAGATGTCACAGTGACAGATGTCAAAATGACAGGTGTCAAATTTACAGATGTCAAAGTGAATTTTAAAGTGATATGTAAAAGTGACATATGTCGAAGTGACAGGTGTCAAAGTGACAGATGTCAAAGTGACAGGTGTCAAAGTGACAGATGTTAAAGTGACAGATGTCAAAGTGACAGATGTCAAAGTGACGGGTCAGATGTCAAAGCGACATATGTCAAAGTGACAGATCTCAAAGTGACAGATGTCACAGGACAGATCTCAAAGTGACAGATGTCAAAGTGACAGGTGTCAAACTTACAGATGTCAAAAAGAATGTCAAAGTAAGAGGTGTCAAAGTGACATATGTCAAAATACAGACATTGAATCTGCAAGTGGATGAAGAACCTACATGCAACATTTCAAAGGAGCCTGCGATGGCGAAAGTATTGCAACAATGTAACATTAACACCTACGACAAGTGCCCAATGGCTGACAAGGCATGGGAAGCACTGAATTACATGTTGAAAGATATACGAAATGATGAAAGGCGTTTCAGTGGCGCAATGATTATGTGTTCAGGTTATTTTCTTCATAGGCTGCCTGTCATTTCAACATAAAATCCGACAGATGAACTGAACACTTTTCCGAATAATATGTGAAGAAATTGCAATCGAATCCTTGATAGAAGAAAATAGAGCCGCAGACTATATCTCGAAATTTGCCATTCGAGCGAGCTGCCATTAGTATTTAAGCTTCTCTTTTTCGCTATGAGAATTAATAAGTCGCAAGGACAATTGCGGGATGTTTGTGGCATTAATCTTGAATTCCCATGATCCTTACATGGTCAATTGTATGTGATGTGCTCACGTGTCGGTAAACATCCCGATTTGTACGTGTACCCGGCCGAGAATAGAACGAAAAAAAGTTGTTTACCATAAAGCACTTCAGTAAAAAAGCGGGTTGACACGTCAATCACTGCGGTTTGATTCAAACACGTCGACATTGTTATACTTCAGTTATTTCCATTGCACTTTTTCGAATACAGAATTTGAATTGACCGAATTAAGTACATCAAGCAGAATGTGCCAGACTCGGAATTATTATTTTTATTACATTAATAATTTGGGCGGAACGGAGTTTACTGGGTCAGCTAGTGACATATATTTTTTACCTCTAAAAACAAAATTGGAAAATCGCTATGTTCAAAGCCTCACCCCCACCAAAGGCTGAAAAAAAACCTGCCAGACTTTTGTTTTCGAAATTAGGATTATACACCTACATATTTTGGTTATCAATCCTCCCCCAAAATTTGCTTTCGTCTCTTAGACTAATAGTACCTACATACATAATGAAGATATATATTGCAAGTAAAAAACAGCGCTCCTGTGTTAGAAGGAAGATGATGCCATTGCCAAGTTGAAACTGACATCTACATACATCTAGACTGTCCGACAAAATGACTTTTGTCCCGCAAGTGTCCCTTCGTTCCAATAAGAAAATGCCCCGCTGTCAAAAAGTTTGAACTGCTCTTTTCGATTTGCTTGGTCAATTTTGTAGCTATTCATCAATTTATAAAAGGGGATTTGGAGAATGTTTTCAAATTCTTGAAGATAAATTTTGTTAAGCCTCAGTCAAATTGACGACAGAAATTTTTTCGAGATCAGACAATTTTCTAATTACATACATAGTATGTACAATGTACATACATATGTGTGTATTGAAAAAACGAGATCTCAGACATTTCGCTCCTTCAAAAAGTGAGCAAGCGAATCCAAAATGTTTGTATTCTGAATATTTTGACAGCCGAGAAATTGTAGTAAAGGAATCTTGTTCTTATAACTGATTGAATTTGAATACAGGGTGGGCCAAATAACAGTTTCTTTTTTGAACAAAATTAAATTTTTTCCATCTATTATGGCTTTATTTAGATATAGCAAACATTTTCATTAATTTTGGAACACAACGTCGTTGATGTGGCTGCCTCGGCTGGCTTTGCAATAACGCATTCTGTCACTGCAATTTCCCAAGACCTTCTTGATGGTCTCGGCCTGTAGTTCACGGATTGCTTCGATGATATTGGCCTTAAATGCTTAAATCGTTTGCGTCGTCCAAATTCATATCTTCAATTTTAGTAAGAAACAAGGCTCTGTAACGCCCAACATTGACCAAAACGTTCCGAAATGTTCCCAGGCTTATTTTCGAAGAAAAATCGTACAATGATACCACCACTCCACAATTTGCACCAAATTGCCACTAAGTGGATGCTCTCCGATGCGGCAATTTTTTTAAAATTGCAGGCAAAAACTGCTTTTCAAAAAAACGCACTGTTTGGGCTACACAGCACTCACTTTTCAAATAAGTTTTCAATATATTCCAACGTTTTTCAAGCAACTCATTTCGTTCTGCGGAGTTACGGTACTGACTTTCTGTCAAATTCGAGCGGGAAACAGCTGTTAGCGTCATACTCATAGTAATCTATTTTTAAAAAGAAACCACTAGATGGCTCACCCTTTATATACCTGTGAACATGTTATGGTGCATATATATATGATTAACGTTCTTCACTCCATCAGATTCCATGAATATCCAAAAAAGAAAATTCATTTTTATATAGGTAGGTATGAACCCTTTACAAAAACAAAGATATTCCAGTTAGTTTGGATTTTTTTTCGAAGCAGCGACGTTGATGTTGGTGCAATAGCAGCAGCGGCAGCAGCGGCAGCACCATATTGTTCAACCACATATTTTGTGTCGAAGTCACCCGTGAAATTTCCCAAACGGGACTCCATAGACGACATTGACTATGACTGCGACATCGGGGCGATGCACAAAGTGATTCCTCCGGCTCAGCGAACTGAAGAACACCCTGACAGTGCAAGCGAATGCAAATAATATCAGTTAGCTGTATCTACACACACACACATCTAAACATAGCTTACATTTGCATAAAAAAGCAAAATGATTCCTTTGCCAAATGATGCAATGCAATGTTACTAAACATTTTTGACATCGCCCAGATATAATCAACAAAAATTCCATCCATGAGACGGAGAAAGGGGCTTCACCTTTATTCGGTTTCCCGAGCTTCTTTGTTCATCTTCGATCAAACTGTAATGCTACTGTGATGCTGGATGTGCCTCCCTCAATGGAACACCACATCATATTTGAATTGGCATTATTCCGCAAAATTTCACTTAACTATGTGTGTTATTGGTTAACGATTGTGGACGGGTGGATTTACTGAACTTTAATCCTTTATATCCGACAGAGTATCCTTTCAGGTCAGCACACTTTAGTTTTATTTTATAGAGAACGTCGTTTTATTGTTTTTGAAAATATTCTTAAACTCTTTCGAAATAGTCTCTACTTTCTAAGAAGGATTAAAATTGATGATTTCTGTCCAGAACAACAAAATTTCTATGTCTGGGGCCTATTTCACCAACTACAAATTACAAGCACAATTTTGTGATTTGTAATTTACAAACACAAATTTGTAAGAAGACATTCGGTTTCAACAAGTACAAATAACTGTTTCACAAAAATTGTGAAAAGAATTACAAAAGAGCTTCTGAAAACAACAAACTATTGTTTCACCATGTTTTTTTTCTCTTGGAAATTGTAAGTCATTCTCATTAAATTGTAAGTCATTCTTAATAAATAATAGTAGAGTTCGTTAGAGTCAAGTTCATGATGGACAAAGCCAATTAAATGTTTTTTGCATCCTTGGTTCGCGAAAAACAGATATTTTAATCCTACAAAAATATACATTTAAAATTGTATTTGGACTTGCAGGTTGCAGGTAGGTACTGTACAATGATATACGCCAAAATTAAGCCTGCGGTTCTTACTTTCGTGGGTTTTATTGCACTACACCGGTTTTACACATAAGATACAATTAAGAAAACTACCTACAATATCATGAACTCTTTCCTGAATTATGTCAGCCTCATCAGGCCTGCAGGCCATCGTACATCAACCAACTTCAAACAGGGAATCCACGCTCGCTGTACAAACCCGATCAAAACACACCATGCACACTGTGATCACGTTGGAGATACCATGCATTTCGGCAATTCCATGAAACTGCCCCTTACAACGCCCAAGATGCAACGTTTTTTTCAGTTTTGTAACTAATATGTCCTCCAATTAGAGATATTATTTCTTCTGCCTTGACTGAACTCACACAAAAACAATCGTTAAAACGAGGACGATATAGTCTTCTTCTTCGATTCAGAATTATATTACAATCATCATCACTGCTGTCGCTACTACTATATTCCTTTTCCGCGGCGGCGGACGTAAGGCCATTATAAACCCGCTTAATTTGACCAAAAATAAATTTGTAACAAAAGTTACATAGGTCTAGGTTAGGTTAGGTTAAAGTGGCTGTCAGGAAAACGGCAGACACACTTAGACCATAATTAGGTCCGTGGTGATACCACATGATAGGAATGAGGAGATTATCCTCATTACGAAAACCATTCGGAGCTTTTTATGAAGCGAGAGAGACAGTGTAAGTCTGTTTTGGCCAGATCGCTTGGATCATTGAAAAAGTAGTCCCCCAGATGGAGTCTGCGCCTTTGTGAAAGAACAGGACATGTGCAGAGGAGGTGAGGAATTGTTTCCTCCTCCTCTTCGTCCATGCAACTTCTACAGAAGTCATTTGAGAAAACGCCAAGTCTTGTGGCGTGTTTCCCTATAAGGCAGTGTCCTGTTATGACACCTATTACGGAGCTAATTTGTGATCTGCTAAGTGATAGCAAACTTTTAGAGCGCCTAGGGTCTAGCGATGGCCAGATTTCTTTTGTGGCCAGACATGTAGTAAGGTTTGTCCATCTAGAGCTTGCTTTCCTTGCAGAGTTTTGTTTTAGCAAAAGTTTACACGTAGCGATCGGTATACCTGTGTTCCACCTGTTAGGCAAAACGGGCATTAGAGTTCCATTTCTGGCAAGTTCATCGGCTTTACAATTTCCCGGAATACCTCTATGGCCCGGCACCAAAAGAAGGTGAATATTAAACTGTTCCGCCATCTCTTCAAGAGACGATCGACAGTTTTGGGCCGTAACGGAGTTGGTAGAGACAGAGTTGAGAGATTTAAGTGCTGCTTGACTATCTGAGAAGATGCGTATATCCGCAGACCTTTATTCACGTTAAGTGATTTGTCGGTGCCTTGCACCTTGCGTCGTTTGGGATCGGGGATGGTGCTCCCGATGGACCGTTGACGCTTTGACGTGTAGTCTCCGCTGGTCTTACTGAGAGCCATAATGTTCATGGCCCATTGGAGTTTGGCAGTTTGTCGCGAGTCACGATCAGCTACCGGAATGTCACCGATAGCATTCACGATCTTCCCGGCATTCCGCCTCTCTTTGTGTGTGATTTTGTTCCACCCCAACTCGGTGGAAGCAGAGGCATTTTTCATGACCCTACCACCAACGGGTTGTGTTATCTTCTTTGAGCCCAGGGGCGGTATACTTCGGCCAGCAGTGGAGGATTCGTAAGTCACGGACGCGCTGCTGGCAGAAGTACCCGCCCCTGGGTCCAAAACGTAGGAGGGGGGGGTGTTGAGCCCCATCCCGATGGAAGCAGGACCGTTATCAGCGGCCGTGCTTCCATCGGGTTGGGGGTTCTTCTGTGAATACGGAGGCGGCTTAAGCAACCCAGCAGTGTTGGATCCGTAAGTCACGGACGCGCTGCCGGATGTGAAATCCGTCTCCGAGCTCATCAGCGGGGGAGTGGCTTTGTTGAGCCCCATCCCGATGGCAGCAGAACTATTATTCATAGCCCCACTTCCAACGGGATGGAGCACTTTCTTTGCAACAGGGATCGGTATCTTCCTACTAGTAGTAAAGCTTTTAACGGCTGTACCACTGGGCGAGACACCCGACCCAAAGTTTAGCACATGTGCATTTTTCCGCCCCAATCCGGTGGAGGTAGAACCTGCTAACGCACGCCAACCTCCAACGAATTGGAGTTTCTTCTGCGGACTCTTTTGCGGTCTGCCTCGTCCGGTAAAGGAGAAGGCACCCGCTCCGGAGTTCGCTTTTTTACGGGCAGAGGTAATGGCAGCAGCAGCGTACGTCACGCCACTACTACCACTACGGTGGGCATTTGCTAACGTACCTGAAGAGAGACCCCCACGGCCAACGGCAGTGGAGCTGTTTTTCGCAGCAGCACTGTCAATGGTCGCGGGGGGTCCCCGCGAGCACGAAGGATTTGTACTACTGGCGGGGAGGACAAAGCCCTCTTCACAAGCAGTAGCGTCTAGCTCACGAGTCGATTCACCCCCCACGGATGACTTATCAGTCTTTCCGTGGATTGTGGTCGACTCGCAAGACCTTCCGCACTTCGTTATACCAGGTGTACTAAGTGTCACTGGCGACTTCTCCTCGTTAGAGGCCAAGCCATCGCCGGTAGTCGCGACTCCTACCGACTTTTGAGTGGATATCCCCACTCGCTTTTTATTCCCTTTAGTACTCATTTTCATATTATTTAGTTTTCAACATTTCGGTTTTCGGTTTTTTGGGTTATGTTAGTTGCCTAGGCTTGCAGCTGGATTGCTGAAAGCCTAGGCGTAAGCCCCCTCACTACGACAAAGTCAAAAAAGTGGTGAAATAAAATTTATCGAGTTTATCACAAATTTTGTGAAAAATAATTTGTATTTACAATTTTGTACGTTGGTGAAATAGGTCCCTGGTCTATATTTCTAACTGTAACATGTCCTGGGAATATACAAGACCTAGGGGTATTGCACATAATACGACCAGCCTTGTGATGCTCATTCTTCGTGTATGTGGAAAGCTTGACGGTTTCGTCGATCTCTCCCAAAGAACATACGAAACGTGCTTTTGGAAAATAGATTGTCATTTAAGGAGACATAAGATGTCGTTATCATTTTAAGCGTAATCATAACACAGGCATCAGGCGAATTGTAGATACTTTTTATGCCAAAAAAATCCTAGTGAAGAATTTGAAAAACAGTTATATTTATTTAGATATAAGCAATACTGTCGCAAAAGTCCATTACCCGACCGTGCCGGCCGGCTGCGTCAATATTTATTTAAAATTGAATGTCGAAATATTAGTTTTTTTTTATATAACACCGGAAATGTAAGTGCAATCGAACAGTTTTTCATACAAAACATGTAGATTTTTTGATCTGCAAGAAAAAGAGATATGGTTGTGTTTTTACTACGACTCACCGTTAAATAGATGTCGACTTTTAAAAAAACGTTAAATGTCGAAATCGCTCATTTTTCACATAGTACTCTTTATACCTAGGTTCATATTTTTTTAAAATAATGCGATACAAAGTTATACAAATACAAAGATGTTCAAAAGGTAAGTTACGTGCATTCAAGAGGACACAAGCGTCCACAGGTTTTTCTCAAAACCCACCTCTGTCTACCAACTCCTACTCTCACCTCCTAGTGGTGAACATCGGGTGTCTAGTACCTCAGCTGGAGACGGGGTTTAAATCCCCGTGGAAAGCTGTTGGGGACAGCCAACGAGAGAGGGGGGGAGGAGTGTTCCCTATAAGGCACTTCTCCTTTCATCGAGGCGGCAGCGGACGAATTCTCTAGATGGAATCAACCGTGGCGTCTACAGTTCCAGTTAGGTTGAACTACTTAGTGAACACCTTATATGGGCTACTACGACATATTTGTAGATCAGGCCTATAAGGAGCGGTTTATCCGGCTCCCTACCCTTGGAGTTATACGAAGGGTCTGTCCTCCGGGTCGGGGGTTGTGCGTCGGGGTAACTTCCCTACCACGTAAAAAAAAGTTGTTCCGAAACAACAACAAGCCTCGGATATGGATGATTTTAAAGTTGACGACCCCAGCAAACGAAACAAGGACAATGAATTTCGAATCTGCACGTGGAACGTCCTGTCCTTATACAGAACACGTGCAGCCGAACAATTAGTGGAGAACCTGGATAGGCTAAAGGCTGACGTAACAGCCATCCAGGAAGTGCGATGGGATGGAGAGGGCGTACGGAGACTGAAAACGTGTGACATCTACTACGGCGGGTGCTTGAAGGAACAGGGTCAGCGGCTCTTTGGTTGTGGTTTTGTGATAAGGGGAAGACTTAGGCAAGAAGTCTTAGGCTTCCGAAGTGTTAGCGAGCGCCTGGTCACAATCCGCATCAAGGGCAAATTTAAGAACATTTCGCTGATCTGTGTTCATGCCCCCCATGAAGGGAGAGATGACTCAACCAAAGAAGCATTCTACGATCTCCTGAACACAACGTATGATATGTGCCCGAAGTACGACGTGAAGATCATTCTTGGTGACTTCAACGCAAGATTCGGAAAGGAGGGCATCTTTGGTTCGATAGTCGGAGGACACAGCCTACACGACGAAACTTCCGGCAACGGACACAGGCTGGCAGACTTTGCGGCGGGGCGAAATGTCATCATCTCAAGCACCTACTTCCCACACCTCAATATACACAAGCGGACTTGGCGGTCGCGTGATTAAGTAACCGTCAACCAAATCGACCACGTTGCGATAGACGCGAGACATGCTTCTTGGACGTCCGAACGTTCCGAGAAGCCAACATTGACTCGGATCACTACCTGGTGGTAGCTAGACTATGTATGCGGACAACGCAGAGCAGATGCTGTGAAAAGATTCGATGTCGAGAAGCTTAAATCGCAAGAGACGGTGCAGAGGACCAGTGGGAACACTGTCAACAAGCCATCAGAAGTGCCGCCTCTGATGTGCTGGGTTTCACTAGGCGAATACAACGAAACCCCTGGTTCGATGAAGAGTGCCGCCTAGCGCATGCAGCTAAGGACGAGGCCTACTGGCAATGCTGCAGACTCGAACTAGAGCTGCTGAGAGAGTGGCCCGGGAGCTCTACGGGCTGAAACGAAAAGAGGAACGCCGAAAAAGAGAGAGCACGAGAAGCGGGCGGTAGAGTCTATTGAGGGTTGTAGCGGTAGGAGAGATGTTCGAAAATTTTATCAGAGGGTGAAGCGATCCACCCAAGAATTCAAGGCTAGAACGGAAGCCTGCCGAGATGGGAGTGGGATTATCGTAGTAGACACACAGTCAGTGCTGAGGATCTGGCAAGAACACTTCTCTAGACTGCTTAATGTCGAAGACAGGCAAGATGCCCCTAATAGGCAGAACGCTCCATTCAACTTGGACGATGATGGCCAAGAGTTCCGTCCACCCAACCTAACCGAAGTGTGGCTGGCGATATCCAAACTAAAGTCGTACAAGGCTGCTGGTGCGGATGGCTTACAAGCCGAACTATTTAAATCAGCGGGAGATGAATTGGCTAGGAGCATACACCAGCTCATCTGCAAAATTTGGTCGGAGGAAAGTATGCCCGATGAATGGAACCTCGGTATAGTGTGCCCCATCCATAAAAAGGGAGATGTTCTGAAATGTACCAACTACAGAGGAATTTGTCTCCTAAACGTCGCTTATAAAATCTTGTCGGCCATCCTGTGTGACCGCTTAAAACCTTTTGTCAACGATCTGATCGGCCCTTATCAGTGCGGTTTTAGGCCAGGCAAGTCAACCGTCGATCAAATGTTTACACTCCGACAGATTTTAGAAAAATCCCGGAAATTCCAGATCGATACACACCACCTTTTATCGATTTTAAAGTCGCGTATGATAGCGTGAAAAGGGACGAATTATACAGAGCCATGTCGAGTCTCGGCATCCCTGCCAAACTCGTCCACTTGTGCAGGATGACGATGGAGAAATCTCGCTGCTCCGTCAAAATTGGTAAGAACACCACCGATTCCTTTGATGTTGAGAAAGGATTGAGGCAAGGCGACGCGTTATCATGCAACCTATTCAACAACGTTCTTGAAGCCATTGTACGCAACGCACATGTCAACACCAGCGGCACAATCTATCAAAAGTCCGTTCAATTGCTTGCATATGCGGATGACATAGACATTGTCGGCAGAACGAAGCGAGCTGTGGCAGGGGCGTTTGCGAGCATTGAATCGGAGGCGGCTAGAATGGGATTGGCGGTTAATGAGGACAAGACGAAGTATATGCTGTCATCGAGAGAGGAATCTCAACATCATCGACTCGGGCAAAATATCACGATGGACAGATATAACTTCAAAGCTGTCAAGGACTTTGTCTACCTGGGCTCCACTATTACATCGCAGAATGACATCAGTGCAGAGATCAAGCGAAGAATTACTCTTGCCAACCGCTGTTTCTTCGGTCTAAGAAGGCATTTAAGTAGTAAGGCCCTCTCACAGAGAACCAAGGAGACTTTATACAAGACCCTTATCATCCCGGTCCTGCTTTATGGGTCAGAAGCATGGACACTGAAAGATTCGGATAAAAATCTGCTAGGGTGCTTTGAGAGGAAGATTCTTCGTGTGATTTTCGGTCCGGTGTGTATCGATGGAGTATGGCGGAGAAGATTCAACGACGAGCTATACGGGCTATACAGCGACGTTGACCTGGTCAAAAAGCTGAAAATACAGCGGCTGAGATGGCTGGGGCACGTGGCGCGTAAGGACAGCAACGCACCTGCCCGACGAGTCTTCGAATCCAACCCCGATGGGGTACGCAGCAGAGGAAGAACCCGTAACAGGTGGCGCAAACAAGTGAATGACGACATCAAAGCACTCGGTGTGTGCAACTGGAAGCGGCTAGCTAGGGACAGAGCTGGCTGGAGGGGCTTGTTAGTTGAGGCCGAAGCCCATCCTGGGCTGTGAGCGCCATCAAAAGTAAAGTAAGTAAGATACAAAGTTAATACATTATGTTATCTCTTATAGGAACAAATTATTATTTTTTTCTTATAAACAATGGTTTTAAAAATATAATTATTTTAAATGTTTTACAAAAATACTAAATTTATTGTTTTTTTGCATTTTACTCTTAAATGACTGAAGTTGTCAAAAAAAAAACTAATACTTTATTTATAGACCATAATGTACTCTACAAAAATATTATGAACAATTTGTCATTACAAACCATAAGTCACTTAAATAGCGTCAATTGTCTAAAATACAATTTTTTTTTGCAACCATCTTTTAAACAGCAAGTTTTATCGAAAAATTAAATGTGCACAATTTTAAAATCAACAATTTTATTCTAGCAGCCATAATTTGTATAATGTCGCTATTTCTAAAAATCACCAAATGTTAAAAACACCGGTTTTTGACTCTTTATTCTTATGTATCGAATTTTACAGAAATTTGTTTTTGATTTTTTTGTAGATTTTAATAATCTGTACAGAAAATATTATGACACTTTTTTACGTAAAAGACATCAGTTGCAAGATATTGAGACTTCAAATTTCAACTGCGAAAATACGAATAGCATTTTTTAATAAAACAACGACCGTTCCACATTCACACAGGTTTGTTACTGCTCATTCTGTTGTTTTCTTTTTACAAAGATGAAAAGTTTGCAAAGTGGAAAGTTGTAAAGTTTAAGCTCTTCACTTGCAAGCTTGTTGGGTGTGAAGTGGTTGAAGTTGCGAATCAAGAAGATGAAAAGTGAAAAATTACGAAGTGCAAAGCTGTGAAGTGCGATGCTGCTTAGTACGAAATGTCAAAGTTCAATTACGAAGTTTTCAACGTATTAGGCTGCGAAGTGAAAAAAAAAAAAAACAAAGTGTGGGTAGAGTGAAGTTGCAAACTTTCAAAATTCTGAAATTTGAACTGGGGAAGCTCAAAGTTGCAAAGTTACTAGTTGCGAAGTTAACAAGTGGGAACTTACAAAAGATGAAGTTAGTGCAAAATTTAGAATTGCAGTTTTGAGAAGTTGCGAAACAAAAACTAGCAAAGTGTAATGTTGCGAGGTGTGAAGTTGCGAAATTGTGAAGTGTAAAGCTGCGAAGTTCTGTAGTGTGTAAAGTAAAAAGTACGATGATGCGAAGATGTGAAGTGTGAAGTTGCGAAGTAAAACGCTGTGAAATACGAGGCTGCGATTTGCAATGTTGTGAAATTTGTATGTTTTGTTTTTTTTTTTTATAAAAAGCGCGTATGCTTAGAAAGCTGGAATTGTTTCCGGATTGTTGCAACAACATCGGTCCTTCAAGGTTCCTTACAAAAAAAGTCTAAAGGGGTCAAATCGCAGCTCGCAGCTCCGATGCGGCCAATTGACGTCGCCATCAAGACGGCTGATAACACACTGAGAAAACTGTACTATGAGTTTTTTTTAAAAAGAAACATGTTTGACTTCATGTTCAAACAATTACAAATAGAATTTGGTTTAAATCTAATTAAAATCTATTTACATTCAAAAAAAACTATTATTTAAATAAAATTTGGTTTAAATCAAAAGCATTCATGTTTGATTATTGCATCAAAAGATGCACGTAATTTTGTATATGTATTCAAACTTGTTTGAGTTTGATTTTTGGAAGGCATAGTTGATGATTGAATTCTTATTTGGTTGGGTACAGTTCACATTTCATCTTTGTCATAAAATTAGTTTAGGTAAGTTGAAACTTAATAAAAAATGCGTTTTGCCAAGGTCCTCACTTGTCATCTGTGGGATCGCCCGTACAAAACGCAAATTTTTATTCACCAAAGGCCATTACAATCCATTTTGGCTGGTTTATTAAAAAAAATCTTAGTTATAAAAAAAACCTTCGTAGGTACATTACATTGGTATATAACTACAACCATATTTTTCATATCAGAAAAAATATTTTAATTTAAATCGAAACGAGTTTGATTTAAACATGAACATATTTAATATTTTTCTCAGTCACGATTTGTGAATTTGGTGCGCAAAAGATCGATTGGGGCATGGGTTGTGGCGCATGGTGTGCCATCCTGAATGAACCAGATGTCGTCCAAATCCATGTCTTCAATTTCAGTGAAAAAAAAGTCGGTTAACATGGCTCTGTAACGTCCACCTGTTCCCAGCCTGATTTTTGAAGAAAAATAGTCCAATGAAATCACCACTCTACAATCCGCACCAAACTGTCAATCGTTGTATGCATTGACATCTCATCAATCAAGTGCAGCTTTTCTGATCCCCAGATGCGCCAATTTTGATAACATTGCAGGCGCGAGGAGGGTGCTTCATTTCGACCACAACTTCTTTTCAAAAAACGCACTTTTTGGGGTACACAGCACTCACTTTGGAAATAAGCGACTCATTTCCTTCCGCGGAGGTATGCTACTGAGTTTCTGTCAAGATTTCGAGCGGCAAACAGCTGTCAGTGTCAAAATAATCTATCACTTAAAAAGAAACCACTAGATGGCTCACCCTTTATATTATTATACCCATGATAAAGCAAGATGTTATTAAGATCACAAACCTTAGTTGGAACAACATAACCATTTGCTGGCAATAATCCAAATCTAGTCAAAGCTGGATGTGAAACGCCATTAGACATCTTGCACATTAGCTTCGTAATAGGTGAGGTGTCATAACTGGACGCTGTCTAATTTCGATCAGGCATCCACGCAATACAATTTCGCACTTTTCCTAACGACTACTGCAGTGGAGTCTGGATGAGGAAGAGGAAAAAACAATTCCTCACCTTCTGTATTGATGTCCTGCTCTATTCCAAAGAGGTTGACTTTATTTGGGTTACACCCATGGTATAAAGAATACAAGGTATGCTCGATATGAGATTCGTGTGACGTCATTGCGAGTGACAGCCATTTTGATTGGTAGATTTCGTTTGCAAAAATGTGTGCTTTCTTTCCTTTTCTTTCCAACTGAAAATTGAGAACCAAAGAATACTATGATTGAGAACGTTCACTCGCAATGACGTCGACAAAAAACTGTCAAGCATACCTTGTATTCTTTATACCATGGGTTATACCTAAATGATCGAATGATCTATCGAATACTTAATACTAATACAAGTGGTCTTGTGTACGATTCGAGGGGAACTGCCTATTGAAAACGCACCAATAATATTAGTGTAAGTGTGTCCGCTCGCCACCCACAGACTTCAGCATTCTTTTCATTGTAAATATTTTGTACTTATTCAAATCGACTTTTTTTGACTTACCCGTTTTTAATAGTTTATTTTTCATAAGTAAAGTAATTTAGTCGGGATTTTGCGATAAAATTCTGATAACAATTGTAAAATATTGAAATATCCGGAATTCACAAGGGAAGTTATAGTCATTGCCCTTAGAATATTATTTCAAAGTCAAATCAACTCGATTACCAATACCATCGGTGGCGTAGCTAAGATTATTCGCTCAATAAAAACTTTAAAACTTTGTGGATGTGCAAACGACACGCGGCGAAGGAAGTGGCTTTCAGACAACGAGGAAAGAGGAATTCCTCACATCGCACTCGTCGTTTTCTTCGCATTTAAACGATTTTCATATGAAAGGCAGGAGAGCGACATACAAAAGGAGCATCCAAATGTGACGTTGGGGAATAAAAAAAGAAATATATTCATACAAAAAAGAGGACAAATAAAGTATACACAGTTAGTTCATTTCGTAATATACTGCTGGTTGTTTGACGGCACCGGGGGAAATCTTCTTGGACGATCAACTCAGCTGTATATCCTTCAAGCTTCCTGAACCAACAACACATACCTATAATACTCCATATACCTTGCTGTGTGGTTGAAAAGAAAAAGTTGAAAGAAGTTATTGATGCAAGAAAGAGGAGCAGAGCCGAGCAGAGGCAGCATCAGCCCATCAGCCATCGCATCGCGCATTTTATACATACAAACTTTGAAGGATAGTGACGTTTGATATGGCAGCAACAGTAGCTGAAGCTGTTAAGAAGTTTTCCTTGCGCGCACTCTTATACAAAATTTTCTACGAAAAAAATAGAATAAAGGACGTGCTTCAAGCAATTGCTTTGTATATTCGAATTATTATGTTCATGTCTGTTGGTGAGATGAAAGCTGGACGCGAGCGTGTTTCGTTTCACTTTGTAATTTTCTGAAAAGAAACGAGCATATTTTTGTAGGTATGGATTTTCTTATTTATTTTTTGTTGTTGTTGTTGGATACTGTGGGGCAGATGGATTGGATTGACGAGACCGAGACAAGATGTTTTGCGAAAAGTTTTGACAAAAAAAAAACTGTTTAATTTTTAGGAGAAGCAGCAGAGGTAACGTTGCTTTCAGTATCGTTTAGAATTTTCGAAAAGAAAAGACAATCAGGTAGGAGATGTGAAGGTGCGAGATATGTGGTGTCGTAGACAATTTTTGATAAGTGTTTTATTTTCTTTGAATATTAACAAGGATCAAAAGAAGGAGGGACTGTGCAATTCCGAAATGAGAACATTCTAGAATTGGACGGTAAAACTTAGAATTTTTGAGTGGCATTAGTAAAATTCCGAAATGTTTTGTTTTCATAATTCATACAACCCTTGTAAGAATAAGGTCCGCTATTTCGAGAAATTTTCAATTTCTATAAATTTACGAAATGGAGCTGGAAAAATGTAGTCACTCTTATCGAAAGCAAAAACAGCGTCTCTATTTGGATGTGAATACTGGATAGTGATTCCTCGTTGGAAGCTGTGAGGTGCCTTACCACAATACATTTTATCATTTTATGGCTAGATTTGCCAACATAAGCTTCATATTGGTTCATGTATGTATCTATAAGGACGAAAAATGACACCAAAAATGCGTTTCAGGAGTTAATGGAGAGGACCTAATTAATTTAATTTACCCTAGGTGATTTTTAAAAAAAGTGATCTTAGCGGACATAGTCGTAAATTTCCATCCAGGAAGGATTGGAATGATTACGTCATGACGAAAGACTTCGACACTGATGGCGCAGAGATGGAGTGTGGTGTTGATGCAGGAACTTTTCTAGTGTCTTTCAAGCTAAATTACTGGCAGTCAGGGAAACATGCAAGTTACCAAAAGAAGTTCCAAACCAGAACCGTAATGCAGCTTTTATCACAGGCGGCTAATAAAGCCATTAATACAGCTACATCATCCTCCAAATTGGTCCAGCAATGCTGGGATGAGCCTGCGAGTCAGAGCACTGACCTCGTTGTCATTCTTATCTGGGTTCCGGGTCACAGCAGCATTAACGGCAATGAACGTGCTGACGAGCTGATCAGGCAAGGATCAATCCTTCAAGGCTCACTTGCGGAAAAAGCCAACATTCCGCTTGGAGTTATGAAGGGCAATATTCTCTCAATTTTTCTTTCTGAATCAATCCGCAGGTGGAACAGTTTATCAAATATATAGGAAGATCTGGCCCACCTATAATAAACCCCGAACAATATTGACCTAATACGCAGACCTAGGCAAGACATAGCCAGGGTCTTTGCAACCTGTAGCGGCCACTGGCCAATAGGAGAACTGTGAGGACCAGCAGGAAAAGAAAACAGTAATTTGTTTCCTCTGCAAATGACCTGCTCTGGGCAAGAAAAAATCAATCATTCGGAAGGGCATTATTTGACGACATTAACAAACTTTCGGAAATGAAGATCAAAAACTTGACTTGAACATGACGAAATGGCTCTAGGACAAATGTCGGCTACTTCACACCTGGCGTTGATTCCCTATGATCGCGAGCTCGCGGACTGGGGTTCTGGCGGGGGTTCATGGCGCACAGCGGTCTGATCATTCGGTCAGATCAGCGGACGCTCCAGAGCCAGTCAACAAACTGCCTAGTTGGGCAAACTGTGGATGGTGCGGGTGCGGGTGCGGGTGCGGGTGCGGGTGTGGGTGCGGGTGCTGGTGTGGTTGAGTGAGTGATCCGCTTTCTGATGATTGTGCTTAAAACTACTCAGTAATTTCACAAACAACAAAATCTTTTCAACCCTATTCAAATCAAAATGGACGATATCGTGAGGATATGCCCGCAATCTACCTTTTCAATTCCATCCACAGGTTCTATCGAGTTATGGTATCAAAACGGCGCACTTCAGCGCTAATTGGGATATGGGCTAGGCTGCCCGTGGGCGCTAATTCTACCTACTATAGGGGTTATAGTCAAAAAGTACAGTTTACATGACCTTCGATAACGGTATAAGGCTGAGCGACTTTGCTGCTTTACGAAACATTGTGGTAGTGAGTGTTTCTATATCTCAATAATTACAAGAGGACATGCAAACATTTTTGATCAATCAATAAATCAACCAGATTGACCATCATTTACTTTTATCGACGCAACGGACTCCTTCAGTATCTTGGTTTTCCGATTGTTTCGAGTGGCCAACATTGACTTAGACTATAAGATTATTGTTGCCAAAGTATACGGTTGTTAATATTCCAAAGGAAATATTGTGGTAAGGTTTGACAATCGCAAGAGATCACCAAGTGCTTTTCTAATCGATGCTCCAGTAACCTCTTAAGAATTCCTATATATCTGTTGGCAAAGGAATTCTTAAGGGGTTATAGGAGAATTGAATGAAAAAAGGACTTGTTGATCTCTTGCTATTGCAAGCCAATGACAACATTGTCTGCCATCAAAAGTCTTCAGAGATGCCACATTTGACGTTCTGGGTCCTACACAATCAACACATTTGACCTCCTGATTTGACAATGAGCGCCAACAAGTAAGTTCAGCTTAACAGGAGGGATACAAAGACCAGAGTATCTCGTGAGCTCTACGAGCGTAAGTGGAAAGAGGAACACAAGCGTAGCAGCGACGTTACCAAATGAGGGATGCAATTTGAAAAGCACTTCTTCTTTGGGCTAAGAAAAGAATGTAATTTCGAGTAACTAATCATTCCAGTTCTGATATTTATGTTCTAGAGGCATGGACAATGATCACAGAAAAGGAAAACGCTCTAAGTTGTTCTTAAAGGGGAATTATTAAGGTGATTTTTGGATTCGTAATCATAGACGGGGCTTGGAGGGGGAGATACAAGAACAAACAGTACGGGTACAAAAGCGGCATCAACCTAGCAACAAAAATGGGCACGACTGGATCGCACAAACTTGCTCTCGTAGCTTACAACTTGAACTTAGCTTTAAATTGAAAATGTGCTTGTGCATGTGCATACATGTAAAGTGGTTCTATAACATTATGATATCATTAAAAAAAAAAAATTTAAAACATTTTAAAATATTAATTATTATACTATAAATTAATATAATATTTTTAATAGCTAAAATAGATAGAGCTTAAAAAAATGTATGCTATCTGATTTGCTTGATAAATATGAATTCATGAAAAAAAAAGTTCAAAAATCGTTAGAGCGTTTTTTTTTTAAACTAATTTTTTATATATAAAAATTCTTGAAAATAATAAAAAAAAAATTTGGTATGCCAACTTTTAGTACTTAATAAAATACAATTTTTCACAAAATTAAAAAAAAATCATTAACCCGTTTTCAAGATATTGAATTTTCAAAAAAAATTTCAATATTTTTTTGAAAATCCAAAAATTTTTATATGCAAAATGGTTAAAATTGTAAAGGACTTCTTACATACAAAATTTGGTTGAAATCGGTGTAGCAGTTAACGAGAAATTTGAAAACCAAAAAATCGGTTGTATGACAGGTACTGTTAATAACCGTTTTAAACATTTTTTTTGTACCAAAATATTTGCTTCATTAATTTTAGTAGGTCGTACTCTTTTTTTGAAAATCGCTGGAGCCGTTTTTGAAATAAATCAATTTTTGTATATTGGCTGTATGACAGGTATCGTTATTTTTTCAGTTAAAAAAAAATTTCAATTTACCCTCTTGGGAATCACATAAGAAGCTTAAGTCCAAAGTTTGAAGTAAATTGCTTCAGCCGTTTAGGCTGCAGTCAAGGTACAGACAGACAGACAGACGCACGGACAGACAGAATTGCGAGACCCACTTTTTTCACGTTCTCTATAATCGTAATGTTAGGGAAAATTATTATCTCGAATTTTTTTTTACACGAATCCTAAACTTGCCCTATACTACGTACAGGCGCGAACGCAGGAAAAAATTTCGTCGGGGAGGGGTGAACAAATTTCGGGGGGGGGGGGGCATAAAAAGTAAAAAGGCAATGATTGAATTGGCTATGTCATGTAGCGTCGACGGGCAATTTTAAATATGTGTTTGATATAATCTTGGAGTTGAATGCTCTCTTTTTTAGTTGGTTTCGCTAATTGCTGATATATGGCTTCGGTTTCTCGTCCAACTCTGCAAATCTGGTCTTACAGTTGATAACTACTTCGAGGTCTTCTATGTACCTGTCTCACTTGCGACAGGCTCTGGGATTCTGATTATCAGGAAATCCTTTCGTAACGGGTTTTCGTTGCTTTTAACCAGCTTATCAAACAGCGTTTTCTCTGGCAACCACGGTATTTAACCGTCTTAATAATTTAAGGGTTAAGCTTTAGCAACACGCAAAAATTTCAATCAATGTCCCCGGGCTAAACTGCATGCCAAAAATAATAAAAATCAGCAATAATTAAAAAAGTTCTTTTGCAAGGATTTATATGCTTTGAGGGGACTAATGATGTACGTAATGATGTGGCTTATCAGCTTCAACCACAATATGGCCATTGTTTAAATACAAACTTTAACTTCATGTGGTTAAAATTCACCGTCAATAAGCACATCATACATACATGTTTCATTTATCGTAGCCCAAGTTTGGATAGTAATTCGACTTCTAACGAATTCGATGCGCTGTCCGATTCAATCCTGAGAATTGTTTCCTATTATCCGCACAGTGAAATCGTTGTTACGTGCGATTTCAATGTACACAATTCTTCGTGGCTACGCTATTCTTGTCAGACAATACCCGAAGGAAGGTATGTGGAGATTTTTGCTGAGTTAAACCACCTGACTCAGCTTGTTGACGAGCCTTCTCGGATCCTGACGTTGCAGGTCAAATCGCCAACACTCTAGACTTGTTCCTTACCTCTAACCCAAATATCAGACCATTGTGTCATATCTGCGAATTTCTCGTGCCACCAAATCACAGTTAAAGAAAAAATCCCAAAGAGAACCGTTTGGCAATACGAGAAAGCCAACTGGAACGGTCTCAATAATTTCTTCAAGAGCTTTAACTGGTCACTATGTTTCCTCGATAGTGATGTTGATTCCAGTGCAGATATGATTACAAAGTTGATTCTTTGTGGAATGAGAAATTTTATCCCGAATAGGGTGAAATCTATCAAACCCAAAGAAAACTCATGGTTTGATTCGAGCTGTAAAGAGGTTATTAGGGTTAGAGAAGTAAGCTTCCGATGTTATAAAGCCAACCCTACTGAGGAAAACCGGAAAAAGTTTCAACAAGCTAGAAAGACCTGTAACGTTCATATTCGAAGAACCAAATTTTTACATGATCAAAAATTACGGCAAAAAATACTACAATGTCCCAAAGGTAGTAAACGTTTTTGGTCATTTGTAAAAAACATACGAAATACCACCTCGTCCTCGGTTCCAACGCTCGTCTTCAATGATACTCCTTTTGTCAGCTCGCAAGATAAAGCCAATTTGCTTGCAGCACAGTTTGCTGTTAATTCGACGCTGCCAGAAAGTGTTATGACTCCTCCTGCACTAGAGAGCTTAAATGATTTTATGGGACAAATCTTCTTTCGCACTCGTGCAGTTGCTAGAGTTCTAAAGGATCTCGATGTACACAAATCCGTTGGCCCGGATAGTATCCCTCCCATTGTTCTGAAGTGGTGTTCTTCAACGCTGGCAAAACCACTGCGTAAGCTTTTCCATCTGTCCTACTCTACTGGGTCTCTATCCGAGTGGATGGAAAACAGCATTTGTCCAGCCTGTCCCTAAAAAAGGCGTATCTTCTTCACCCTCTAACTATCGACCAATTGCACTTACGTCCCTTCTTTCCGCCGTAATGTTTCGTGTCTTTCTCTATTTTATCGCTATGATTTTAATCAGTGTTCTAGTGAAATAGCCAGTTGCATTCCCCCCTTAAAAAATTCAACCGTAATACTCGCGCTTCTAGGAATCAGTTCACCCTCGAGCCCAACTTCAGACGTACTGTAATGTACAGAGGTTCTTTCTTCAGTCGCACCACACGAATGTGGAATGCTTTACCTGACTCGACTTTCCCCTCCCATTTCGATGTGCAAACGTTCAAAACCAATGTGCATCGGTATCTCCTTCTAAATCCTCTCCTACTTACCTGATCGCTCGTGCTGTGTTTAAAACATTTTAAGGGTAGCCATAAAGATAAATTTTAAAATAAAAATAGGCGTATGAGTTCTATAAACAAAATAATAAATATATTTATGGATTCATAAAATTCAAGAATTTAGGATCTGCACAAACTAACGCGAAATCGGAGCGACACATTCGCCACGCTGGAAAAAATAAAGGATACACAATGCTAAACAAACAAAAAAAAACTGGCGTAGTCGAATGTAGTAATAAAAAGCAGATTTTTATTTTATCATCATTATTTATATTTACAATTTTTTTTGAACAATTCATAAAAGCATTGGCAATAGCCGTCAGCCAAATTAACAGTTTAGATGAATATAACAATTTTTTGGATTCATTATAGAATAAACTAATATCAAAATAAAAGCAAATTAAGTTTAGTTAAAACAACCATTAGGTAAATGTACATACTATGTAGCAGAAAAGATTTAGCTTAGCATACATAAAAGGGCACGGTAGTGCCCAGCCAAGTTCTGGCACCACACCCTTTTTACAGGATCAAACTCAGGCGATTTACGACCCCGCTCTTACTTCAGTACCAATAAAGTCAGAAACTTCAAACTCGCAGCATTTGCTAAGCTCACCAGGTTTAGGCAACTCACCAAATTTCAATTCCTTAGCACTAAGGGTTCCCGAGATATAAGACTGCAAAATCGCAAAAACCGTTACTGACAGATCATCAAAATTATGGAGCACTTCCCGACATCTTAAAATCTTGTAGTTTCGCACAATGGTAGGTCCTGTGGTGTATAAAAAGATTTTCCATTCAGGGGCGTGGTACCCGCCCATTTCCATAGAATTGATATAAATTATTTGGAGCACTTCCGACTGTCGTGGAATGATGAAATTTAGTATAGCGGTAGGGCTCAAAGTGCAGACAAAGGGAAAATTTGATATTTTACATTCAGGGGCGTGGCAGGCGCCCATTTAAATTGAATTGATATCAATTATGAGGAGCACTTATGATTGTCGTAGAATGATGAAATTTTGTAGAACGGTAGGGCTAGAAGTGCAAACAAATACAAAATTATAAAATTTGAGATTTTCAATTCAGAGGGCGTGGTATCCGCCTATTTTCGCAGAATTGATATCAATTATATGGAGCACTTTTGGTTGTTGATAGAGCGATAGGACTTGACATGCAATCAAAGGGAAAATTAAGAAAGATTTAACATTCAGTTGGCGTGGCAACCACCCATTTTCATAGAATTAATATTAAAAATATTGAGATCACTTCTGTTTGGTGCAGGATTATGTTATTTGGTAAAGCGGTTCGTTTTCAGGTGTATAAAAAGAAAAAGTTGAAATCGTGAAATTTTTCATGCAGGGGCGTTTCATCCACCCCCTTCTTATCAATTTTTATCATTTCAATGGAGCACTTCTAACTTATGAAAATTGGTAGATGGGTATAGGACTTTAAGTATATACAAGAGGCATAAATTAAAAACTTAGTTTACTTATGAGGCTATTTTGGGCACTTTTCCTGATAATAAGAACTTTGCAAAAAGAAATAAAATCACAACAAAAACATAAATGTTAAAAATATAGCTAAGTTCTTCTATAAACAAAATCCTTTGCGTAACACGTCAGGCGTAAAAAGTAATGAGATCTAAAAGTTGATCTGTACTACTTCTTCCACTGTTAGAAAAGATTGCTTCCAATGGCACCTGCGAGTTTCCTGAAGTATTGGACATTTTCATAGCAGATGGAATATATCGTCTCTTTCTCGTTAGTTGCAGAGGGTACAGAGTGTTGGTAAATCATCTCTATGAGGTCTGAAGTTCAGAGGCAACAACTCTCCTCTTGTTTTAGAAATAATACTTATAATTTGGTGCTGTAGTTTTCGTGAAAGTAATTAAGGTCTAGTAAGCTGTGGTTGAGTACTTTGTAGACCAAGCGACTTGATCAACTCGCTGCTTGCTCCAGAAACCCAACATGAGTTTTCTCATCCAGTTTCTGTAGGATATCATCCAAGGCTATGCTCCATGTGGATCGGTTTTCCATCTGAGAGACAACTCTACACCTAATTCATCCCTTTGATCTTGCCATTTTGCAAAGAAACCTGTTTTTGTTCTTAAAAGATTCAAGACCACTATTTTCGGTAGGCGGTGATCTGGGAGTTTTACAATTTTCAAGATATGTTTGAAATGCATTCTCAGTGTAGAAAGACGCAGTAGGTGGGAGTATTTGATGGTAGCCTGAAGAGATGCCATAGGAAATACCTTTGCAGTTTTTCAACTTCATCGTGTTCTGCGGAACCCCATACTTGGCTTCCCTAAGACATTATTGCTTTTGCAGTTTCCTCGAGCAGTTTGTACTTGGCTTTGATTGGTACAACTTTGTTACATATAGCGTTCTTCCAAGCGCAACTTAAAGCTTTTTTAGACTCTTTCAGTTTTCCTTGCAGGTGCAGAGTGTTGGTTAGTCTCGGAGTGAGCGTTTTGCCAAGATAGCGATACTGTTTGACAACTTCTAGAGGATCAGAGCCTAGGGACCATTTTTCATCTCTTGTGAATCGACCTGTATTGTTCTGGAATACCATGATTTTTGATTTTGTTGAATTGATGTTGAGGTTCCATTGATTGCGGTACTCTCTGAGGCTATTAATGATGAGCTGGGGCATGGTTGGTGATTCTGCTAGCAGGACAATGTCATCTGCGAATATCAAACCTTTTATCGAAACTTCATTAAAAGTTATTCCTCCAGGTAGGTATTGCAAAAGGTCATCAAGAAACAAGATAAATAATAGTGGCAACCCTGTTTGACACCCAAAGAGGTGTTAAATAATTCTGATAATGTAATCCCATACCAAAGTTTTGTTATTTTGGTACATACTTTCTAACAAGCGAAGTATTTTCATTTCGAAAATAGGAAAATAGGCCGATGTTGCTGAGCTTAAGAAAAAGTGCTCTTCTATCCACTGAGTCAAAGGCAGCACGAAAAGAAAAAGGTATACAGATTTTTTCCCTACTAAGATAGGTTCTCCCAATATTTGTTAGCACAAAAATGTTGTCCACTGTCGAATAGCTTGTCCTGAGTCAAACCTGGAACTCACTCAACAGTCTGTTGTTTTCGACCCAGGTCGTAAGCCGATCAAGTAGCACACTAGTGAGAAGTTTTAAAAGCGTATTAAGGAATGATATCCCTCTGTAGTTACCTGGATCGTTTGGGTACCCTTTTGTAAATATTGGAAATATTACGAAATATGGGTTGACGAATGTTTTGCGTTGGTTTGGGATAGTCTTTCTTTATAGTCGAAATTTCTAAATTAAACTTTTAAAGATTTTTAATTTATGCATCAATCATCATCAAACACCTCTTCAATCTCTAATGACTGTTTAACAGAGAAGAACAAAAAACAAAAAAAAAAATTAAAAAAAATCTAGGTAGGTACACAAATCCTGTCCAAGATTTTTCACTTACAATAAAAAATTCATACAGAATTTCAAACAAACATCTCAGTCATTCACTGACCCAGTGACTGAAGAACCGTTCTCAGCAAATCGGTCAACCGCAAAAGCCCCCACTCAATGTCAAAGATTGAGTCCTACTTGATTTTGCTTGACATAGTTTTCTTTTTCCGTTCAAATGCAAATAATTAAGAAGGATCTTTATGGTTTTCTGTTTTTTTTTTGTATCTACAAAAAAAATGTATACTGAATAAAAAACTCTATAAAAGGTGGAAGAGAACTCGTAATAACGAGCAAATATGTGCTCGCTTATATATGTAGGAGTATATTCTACCCTAACCCCACTTTATCAGCAACATAGCGAAGTCACTTCACGAGGCAAAAATGGGGGCAGAAAAATTATCTAAAATTCATAAAGACTACATGCAGATATGAAGTCATCAACACCAGTGTGTGGCATCAGCACAGCACACTGCTGCCGCACGACCATAAAATCAGTCAGCCAACAAACCACCATTAGTTCCAAAACACAGATTCAACAAGAGGAGGTGTCTCTAGTCTCTGCCTCTCCTTATCTCACTCTCCCGATCTGTGCGCCTCCTTTCTAGATTTCCCTGTCCTGTCCTGTTGTGTCCTTGGGCTCTCACCCTCACTCGTTTATGCTGACAGTCTTTTCACAGAGCAGGGTTAGTTTTGATTAGGAATGCAGCTTCAGTGCATATGACTGGCATGTCAAATAACATTAGTTGCCATGTAGGTTGTACAAACCTACCAGAAGCGAAGCCAGTGTAGGCATTCATGGCAAACAGGAGTTTGCTATGCCAAGCCAAGTGAAGGCCCCTAAGACCGGGGCTTGGTAGACAGAGTGTAGAGACCTGCTCGACACCGAAACAAGGAACGTTTACAAATATTCTAAAATTTTCATTATGACCAAATCATAGCATCAGTTTTTAATTAATATTTGATATGCCGGCTTAAATATGTGGATTTGTACGGGGCGTGCCAGAGCTCGCACGGATTTGCCTTGCTTTGTTTTTGCTCTTGAATGTGATGCTGCTAAGCGAATGCAGAGTAAAGGAAGCATTCTCGGTCGGTATATCTGTACTCGCATTGGGCGCCATTTGCTAATTGAGGTTGTTTTATCGGTGATTTCACCACGTCAGTGTCTATCTCCCCTGATACATACTCGTATAACACTTTTGAAGGGTCGGTGGGTGAGAAATATTAGAAATCCGTTGGTCGAACCACTGTCAATAAATGGCTTACCACTCATGCATCTTCTAACAGCCGTAATTATTATTGGACCATGGCAAGTACAACGTGTCCTAATCGGATTACCATACCTCGTCCATTATCCGACTATGGTGCATTAGCTTCGTATTCGGATAGAATGCAATGAAATAATTACAATTTCATTAGAAGGATACACTAGAGGTGTTCCGGTCAAACATGAGCTTTGCAATAGGACGGAAGTTGAGTTGAGGATAAGAAATATTATATATTATAATGATGAGTGTATTCTGGCTCTATAGCGATTATGTTGCATGAATAGGATTCTATTAATTTTGTTGTTAAAATGTGTACTTATGTATATATTTTTAGTTCTAATTTTAATTTGTGTTAGAAAGTTATTTGATTTTCAAATGATTGATTTCAAAATGGAAAATCAATGGCATTTGTGTTCAGTTCATCAATGATGATATTCCAAACTTAATCTACTTGATTCATCAAACTTAGTAAAGCCCTTAGCACTTTGATCATGAAAATCATTTTGTTTGCAATCAAAGTAACACGCAATATAAACAATTTAGGTATCTGTGTCCAATTATTAGCGAATATTTTGAGTTGGGCGCCATTTTAGTTATGTCGTTCGTATTATTAAAAGCATTGGCTTGTGTTCACTTTTGAAATCTAGTCATATATAATTACACGGGCAGCCAACGAATACAAATTGTCAAAAATGCAAACCTGAAATATTATTAAATTAAGATTTGTCGGCCATAATAAAGCACTTTCTCATTGTGTTCAAATAAAATGGCATGAGCGAAAATCTGCAGAACAGATTACCTCGACATTTTTGGAGCTAACCGCTTCCAGTTGCGCACACCAAGTTGGTTAAGGCAGTTCTCAACTTGTGTGCGCCACCGTAAATGGGTTCTTCCTGTGCTGCGTACACCACCGGAGTTGGATTCGAAAACACATCAGGCATGTGCGTTGTTGTCCGTACGCTATACGTGTGCCAGGCATCTCAGCCGCTGTATTTTTAGCTTTTTGGTCAGGCCAACGTCACTTTATAGCCCGTAGAGCTCGTCGTTGAATCTTCTTCTCCAAACTCCATGGATACCCGCATACGTAGTTTACCTACCACCAGGTAGTGATCCGAGCCTATCTTTGCCGCTGGGAACGTTCGGAAATCTTAGATACTGGAAGCATCTCGCGTCTATCGCAATGTGCTCGACTTGGCTGACGGTTCGTTGATCACGTGACCGCCAAGTTCTCTAGTGTATATTGAGGTGTAGGAAACAGGTAATTGAGATGATGACATATTGCCCCGCTGCAAAGTCTGCCAGTCTATATCGGTTGTCGGAAGTTTTGTCGTACAGGCTGTGTCCTCCGACGACTATCGAACCAAAAATGTTCTCCTTTCCGAATCTTGCGATGAAGTCACCAAGAATGATATTCACGTCGCAAAAATAAAAGAATCTTCTTTTAATATAACAGACAATGATGGTGGGGCAGTAGCGGATCTAGGATTTGGCTCTGGGGGGGGCTTGGAATTTGGAGATCCAGTTTGAGACCTTAAGTAATAAAATTTGCATGTCCTAAGATACATTTTATAATTTATAACATATAATAGAGAGTTTAGTTACCATTCAGCCGAACTACACTTCACGACAATGCGGCAAAACATAATTTTTTATAAAATTTTAGGAGCTATGTCGCACTAAGCGCAACTGAACTTCATACAATTTCATACGAATTTGTGTAAAGTGTGGTTCCCATGCAGTGCATTTCCGAGTGCAGTCTAACCTTTAGAAGTAAGTTGCTTAACCCTGGCCAGGTTTTTTGTCCAATATTCCCAGACATTATTGCTCCAAAACTGCTTTTTTCTGCCCAATTTTCTGGGTTTTTTTTTAAGGGAAAAATTGTCGTTGCATGAAACATGTCCATATTCATAGCCCCCAACTTAGTTTTTGTCCAATTCGCTTCAGACTTTAGCCCCAATCTTAGGGCTTAGAAAAAAAATTACATAACATGTATGCAAATAGTTCAACCCCAACCACGTTATTTTGTCCATCAAATTTCAAATCTTAACAATATTTTAGACGGAATATAAAATTCTACAAGTTGTAATGTATTGCTTTCTATATTTTTAATTATTTTATGATTCGGCTGTGAGGGGGGGGCTTTAGCCCCTATAGCCACCCCCCTGGATCCGCTACTGCGGTGGGGTATCCTTTTCGGCCGGCAGCTTTCTCAATCAGTCTTTAACAGCCATATGAATTAAAAACAGCGCTTAACTCACAAGTAACTTTCGAGCTCTCGCGTAAGCGTGGATTAGGAGATAACTCTTGAATTAAAACTTATATTTACTTGTCTTATTTAACCCTTCGCTAAACCACCTTCCTTGTTGGTTTAGCTAGCTCGTAAGTTACAGAAATCTTACTCCTATCCTAATCCATGAGTTAATGATAACTCGCATCTAGGCCCGTTTATTAATATAGGGGTAAGAGTCCGCAGCAGTTTTTGTGTGTGATAGATTATTCTGGTGATTAGGAAGTTGTTGTACGAAACCTGTAGGTTGATAAGGCTCAGAAATTGGTATATTTTCCTAAATACTTCGTTTCTACCGACCACTTAACTGAGATTTCATTTAGGTTGTGAGATTTAGGTATTTGGTTTTTCCACTGCACAAAAAGATCAAAACGAGGATTATGGCAAAACATTCAAATGGAGTTTCATTTTTTTGGTATGAAGTGGAAGTGAGGCAGATAGTGTTTTTACATTTCCATCTGTCAAAGAAAGAAAATGGCGTTTACATTGCTCGGTTCCACAAGTATTCTACGAAAAAAATGTTTGTTTGATTTGACAAACTGATGCTTCCAAGAACATTTGATTGAGATTTGTTTGAAATCTTCATTCGAGGAGATTAAAACTTGTACAGTAAATCTTCGAGATTTCAAGGAGATTCGTGGTAAATTTTGCTAAATCTCGGTTTAGTGCTTAGTAAAAACGTAGTACCTATAAGAAAAACACCTGGGGTGGAATCAGTGATAGTTGATAGCTGATCACCAAAATAAATGATTTTGATCCACTAAGGTGATTATCAAATTGACTATCACTTTTTTGCTATTGTTTCTGGGTGGCAGCTATTTACGCGCCACTTCCACAAATTTTGTGTATTGTTTTTGGAAATGATAAGTTGTGTCTGATTCAGCTCCTCTATATGTCGAAAATTAAGTAAAAAAAAGTGAAAAGTTAAAATAAAAAGTAATAAATGACTTCAAAAAGTTCATTGCTTAGAAATAACTCAAGGAACTTCCTAACCCAATGAGAACTTCTGTGGATATTCACAAAATAAGACAGGGCATTATAGGACCTCGCCAGTACGGGTTAGGTTTACAGAATGGTTGTAAAAAATGCCCCAATTCAACAAAAATATTGAATCAACATCAACATAGGACAAAGTGGAAACATTCGCCAACTTCTTCGAGGGAAACTTCACACCAAATTTACGTAATGATCTAGCGTTTTGAGGTAAAGTCGAGATAACCAGACCCTTAGCTAGACACTGTAGTCGAATTAACCAGACCCTGTAGCCGACTTCGGAAAGAGTCGTTTTTTTGTTACTCCAACCCAACCAGTGACCCAACTGACAGATCTCTGCAATCTGGAGGAAATAGCAGATCTGCTATTCAAAGAAAAAGTCAGCTGGCCCAGATGCAGTCTAAAACTACAAACTAGAGTGATGATCCTTTTAACAATCATCCTGAAAAACTGCATCAACAACTATTTTGCTTATTCCCTCTGTAAGAAAGCACAGATCCTCGCCATGCCAAAAAAAGGCGCTTGAAACTTGGTGTCCGATTACAGGTCAATTTCGATTCTAAACAAGATAAGTAAAATACTGGAAGAAGTATAATTCGGAGACTAAAGAGTTTCTGCAGTGAAAACGCCATCATCCCGGATATGCAGTTTGGGTTGATGGAAAAGCACTTGACTTTTCATCCGCCCCTGAAGTTCCAGCATGACTTCACCATAGCGCTCAACAGTCATTGTTTGATGCTTTCTGGATGTACAAAAATCATTCGATAGCGTGTGGATTGAAGCCCTTATTCATACGATTCACCTATTACATCTTATCTTTTTCTACAAATCACAAGTGAGGAACATCAAGACCAAGGTTCAAATCTAGGCCCCATTCTCTTCACCCTAATGGCATCTTGACAGGCTGTGTTAACTGTATGTGAAAATCTCTTGTATGCTGATGACTCCTTAACATTATGCTACATCGAATTCTGCGCTTGTAGATGCACGCTAACTTCCACATTAAAAGACTCTGAGCTTTCTATTAGAAATGGGGCATCCCGATAAACACCTCCAAATGAGAGCTTGTGTGCCTCAGGAGACCCAGTAGAGGTAGTCGCAGCACAGCAAACTCCAAACGTCTGGTTCTGCAAATTTCCGGACAGATCTACGATAGCAGCGAAAAAGAACTTGAAGTACCTAGGCATCAGCTTCACCGGTTTGTAAGTGCTTCGCAACTATTTTATCTTAAGATTGTATGATTACCATTATTTTGAGTTTTATTTTCGGACTCTATGCCTTTTTTCTGAATTTTCTATTAATGGGTGCTGATGGGAAAATACATATCTTTTTGGGTGCTGAATGAAACGAGCCCCGTTCAATTCATGATGCTTCTCGGTCTACAGGTGAATAGGTACATGCGGAATTTCTGAATTTGCTCCTGGTAGATATACGCAACCCTCTTGCCTCCTCCTTATCACGGTATTATCACCATGGCATCAATTCTTAAAAATAACTTATATACTAATTTTAGCGTCGCTAAACCCCCCAAGGTTGAAATGATAGGTTTATCTTTAAATCGCGTGGCTTAACGTCACCACTATTTCGGTACTATTCCTCAAATAAAAAAACTGAATTGCCAATAAAAATGGAAGCTTTTGATGCTATTTTATTAACTGTAATTTCTTATAAAAATCCAGCACGTTGCATAAGTTTATTATCAACTGATCATAGATAAGCTTGCCAAGAATCTATTATACCTACTTTGGAATTGTTTTCGAATTTTATATTCAGTTTGTGTCACAAGAATTTTTTACGTCGTGTCGTCCCAACAAATCACTTCTAGACGCGCAATAGAAAAGTCCAAGGATGCCTTTATGTATACGAGTATAAATAACTCAGCTACACAAAGCCAAATCAGTAGAGCAAAACATACGACGATGATAAGTGCAGTATCGTGTTCTTGAATCCTGCAATTTCCGTTTAGCAAATATCAATATCGCTATAATTCCTGACTGCCATATCCACTAAGCCATAAAAAGCATAAGGCGTGGTCGCATGTCGTTAGCTCTAATGCATGTGTTTTTTTTTTCTATTTTTTTTTTGTATTTCATTCATTCGAAATCGCACATGGGCATCAAGGACATCATTTTTATTTATATTATTATTATTTTTATTTTTTTGTCAATACCTACATTTTGTACGGGTTATTACCGCTGAATGGATGGTAATGGAAATTCAGGATATCAGTATGCAGGATTGTAAGCCTTTTTTTTGCGCGCCTCATTCTTCCATCCCGTGATGCCCGTTTCGACCTCCCAACGCCTGATTGTCGAACGCTAACGCTCTTCTTTGAAAAGTTGATGGTAGATATAGAGGCCCCATGGTGTACTTGCATCATGTGTATGGCTTTAACTAAATCGATTTGCCTACAAGTGTTATGATTATTGTTATTAGCTGATTTTAAAAGGATAACACATTTTATCTGGATTTTTCTGACAATTTTTATCCATGACTATATATAGGTACTTAATATACAAAAAAAAAGTATCAGCTTAGTGGAGCGTTCGCTATATACCTAGGTATGTGTAGGGAAGTAGGTAGTTTCTATGTGTGTTGTGTATTTATGTTTGTATATTCAAGAGGAAGAACGAGCTTACCATTTTTGCATGGCACACAAATCCCATTTGATAGATGAGGGCAATTATCGGCCGCACATGCCACAACGTTCAATTCATGTCCTTTTCCTCATGCTCTCCTGCCCGCGTTTCTCAATCGGTAGCCAATCAGTATTCACTTAAATTACAGGCTAACATTCCAATACGGACCGGATCTGGTGATGGTGATGTGCTTGCGTTCGTCCTTTAGCCTGACGAAGGTAGTGGTGGAGGTATTTGCGGAGGTTTGGGGTCTTTGCTCGTTTTATGAGTCATTTGGGGGTACAGAAGCCAGAAGCCACGTTTTCGACGCCACCGCTCACCATTGATTGACGGAAATTGCAGATTGCAAAGAGACGATAGGAGCGAAATGGAGATTTTTTATTTGTCCAAATGTAAGGATAAGGGATCTGCCACACCAGCACACCAGTATACCGCAGCTTGCATCAGCATCAAGTCCAAAGCCGAAGCTGAGTTTTCAGCTGATGGAACTGGAATCAAGAGGCGGGGACGGGGGCGGTGGTGTGATAGTTGCTGTCAAACTCGCACAAAGGAAGGAACTAAAGACACAAAAAAAAATACACATCAGTTAATTGGAGTGGCATGACAGCGAATTGCAAATTGCAGGCGTATCAATTCAATCGATGACTTTTGAAATTACCGCGTCAGTTTGATTCTTTTTTTGTTTTAATTTTTATTTCTGTTGTTTTTGTTTTAATTTATTTATTCTTTTGTGATGCATCACAATTCACAACCTTCCGATGGATGTCTTTTTGTGGTGTGTGATTGCCGAACTCCTTTTCTGCCATATAAGCGCATGCAATGCATGCCTATAGTGGACATTTTATTATTGGTAAATCAAAGGTTTAATGAGTTGATGGGAGACATTTTGCATTAATTTTTTGTTAAAATATCTGCGAGGTTATATCGATAAAAATATCAAATATAGACAGATAGGTAGATTTGTAAAACAAGAAAATTAAGTAATACCAGAACTAAAGTTAGTACAAGCGTTTCACACTTTTTGCCAACATAAAAGTTAGATACCTGTCTGGCTTTAATCCTGAGAGGACATAACTTTTTAAAATTTCGAAATTCAACTTCAAATTATCTCATTTTGCATTTCAAAATGAAAATGTACACGTAGTATGAACCGTAGTTTCAATTTGCACTATGTTAGGTTGGGAACTACATATATGCAGCAAATAAATTGGATACAAATCTTCTTCTTCTTCTTCTTCTTCTTTTTCTTCTTCTTCTTCTTCTTCTTCTTCATTTTACCGGCGATTGTCATGATCTCGAGGTGGACCACAACTCTCCCACTCAACTGCTTCACCTAAGGTTCCACTTGTGGGGATCGCCGGGTTGAGCTCAGATAACAGGAGCGTTCGCAGGATACAGGAGCGTTCGCAGGATTTTGTTTGGGGGGGGGCGGGGTGGTTGCTCCGTCTCAATTTTGGTGAAATTTTTATAAGGTATCACAATATAGCAAACAAAATTAAAGCCTTTCGTATTAGCAACCACCAGAAGTTAAATTTCAAAAGAAAACAAAAACAAAAGGAAAAACACGCAAAATATTCCCTATAGTTATGAAATGAATTTTACCTTTCTTTCTTTGTAAACAAATATATTTTGTAAAAATCCACTTCGACAAAAATCCACTTTATGGACTCGATTTAAACAACGTCAACGGTAATAGGGGTATAGGTGAAAAGTGTATTCACATTTTAATAAATAAAATGCCCGTTTTTTCTTTAAATAAGCTCATAGCCAAGGTACTGTTTATTGCACATAAACTGAAAGTACACCAACTAATAACATACACAACCAAAAACCCGCGTATAACGTAACTTTTACAAGTCCTATAATATGTTTTTTAATGCATTTATTAAGTCTGTTCCTTTCCTTTTAATTTCTGTGATTTTTAGTCTAAAGTCCTGTCAAGTTCATATGATAGAAATTAAATTGACAGAACTTGGGAACAAAATGAGCAGAAAATCACAGACATTTAGAGTAAAGGATCAGACATTATTATAGTTTAAAGTAGCAGAAGCAGTAGCTATACAAATACAATGAAAAAATGGTAACATTTTTCAAGGGAATTCTCATTATACAAATTATTATTTGGGCGTTTTCGTAGTGGTCTCGCTAAACTCATGTTTTACTTAAGTACAGTTTAAATAAGATCAATTTTAAAAATTTATTCCAATTTGATTTCTGTACTTATCAAAATAGAAGTTTATTAAATTATTGAACGCCAAAAATAGTGCATTGACAAAAACTATTTGTGATATGTCTTGGGGGATGGTGTCATTAACTTTATTGGACACTTGCCAGACATCTACAGTGGGACCTAACGTGAGCCAAATACTTAAAATATGTCAAACTAATCGTGCCATTTACGTTGTAGTTTAAAAGCTAATATTTATATGTTTTATGGGCAACTATTTAAAAATAATTCCCCATCAGCTATACATCTACAGTGGGGCGTTTTCATCAGCCAGACATTTAAAAACAGCTAAAATAAGCGAAAAAATCACGTTTGAGTATAATAATAATAATAATAATATTAATAATAATAATAATAAAGAATTATTATTTTTACAGTTTTAAGGTGATCTAAGGCCCCGCTGTAGGTGTCTTGCTGATTAGAAAATATTGTAGAATATTTTCCCACAGAAAACATAAAATCTTGATTTGATTCTGTTATGTAAATTATTGAATATTAAACGTTTATATCTGTAAAGATATCCCAAGTCCTCTTCGATTGTTCCAGAAAAATAATACGTAACGATTTAGGAAAAACAAATACAACTAGAAGTTTATTCAATGAATATCTGATTAGGAATGAAAATAAATTATACATTTGAAAGAGTAGAAAAATTTTCAAACTACTATGATTGATTAACAAATAAAACAAAACAAGTGTTGTGTGATACAGTAGTGTAGTACATAATAAAAACAATTTATACAAAACTCTATATTTTCAACACTCCTACTTTTTGTAGGGAATTCTTGTTAATTTAAAAAAACTGAAAAAAACATTACAAAACAACAAAAAATTAATCTTGAATAGAAACAATTCCAAATATTGTACGTAAAAATTGAAATCACTCTCTTGGCAAAACCGTGGTAAAAAATATTTGCAATCATACTTTTTGTTGACACGTACTGAAGATCAAAACAGCCTAACTCGAACTTCTCTCTTATGAAGTGGTATCTGACATCAAAATGTTTACTTCGCTTATGAAATTCAGGGTTCTTGATCAAACGAATAGCGCTTTGATTATTCATAAAAAATGATGTTATTTTATCAATTTTACCAGGTACCAATTCGCTTAACAAGCGCTGCAACCAAACAATTTCTTTTAAAGCTTCAGATGCCGCTATATATTCTGCTTCAGTTGTAGATAGTGAGACACATTTTTGACGCATGCTACTCCAACTTATAATGCCTTTATTATATTTAAACACGAAACCTGATGTTTAGCTTCTTGTTTCGACATCACCAGCATAGTCGGCGTCACTAAAACCACACAGACGATGATTACCACTAATATTGTATAGGATCCCGAGGTCAGGTGCATTCTCATGAGTCACTGTTGGTTTTTCTAAATACCGGCTTACGTTTCCAATAGCAAAGCTTATATCTGGTCTTGTTGCAATTGCTAGGTACATCAGGCTTCCAACCAGCTGACGAAATGGAAACTGACTTCGTGTGGAATCATCAGTAATGGAAAGTACCTGATTCGGGTCGCTAGGAACAGAAACTGGATTGCAGTTATCAAATTGAAATCTTTCCAAGACCTTCTTTGCATATGATTTTTGATGCATGAAAACTGAACCATCATCTCGATGAACGATTTCAAATCCGAGAAAACAGCCTACATCCATAATTTTGATTTCGAATTGGTTCTGCAGATGCTCGAGTACCGCTAATACCATTTTCTCATGATCGCCTGCTATAATCCCATCGTGCACATAAATAGCCAAAATTATCGATTTCCCTTCTGGATGGCTAACGACAACACAGGGATCGGAATCACAAACTTTGAACCCAAAGATCTCGATAAAATATTTGAATTTGCGATTCCAGCATCGCAAGGATTGCTTCAGGCCATAGAGACTTCTTCGTAATCTGCAAACTCTTGCACTATTATCGTTGAAACCAATTGGTTGCTCCATAAACACGGTTTCTTCTAGGTCACTATAGAGAAATGCTGCTTTTACGTCAGACTGTTTCATGTGCATTTTCTTCTCGGCACAAATAGCCAAAATTGTTCGTTCTAACGTGAAACGCACCACTGGACTAAAGGTCTCTAAATAGTCGATACCGTACTCTTGGGTAAACCCACGGCATACTAACCGTGCCTTGTAGCGTTCAAATGGATCACTTGGATATTTCTTTATCTTGAAAACCCATTTATTGTCAATGAGCTTTTGGTCTTTTGGCCTATCAACCAACACCCACGACTTGTTTTCTTCCAGTGAAGCAATTTCATCCTTCATAGCCGTTAACCATTTTTTACTTCTGGTGATATGTTCTTGGTTCTTCACATAACAAAGCCATTGCTATTGAAGATTGCTCCTGAGTACTACGCAAACGAGCTTCCAGAATGTTGTTCTCATCGATGCCTTTCAGTGCTCTTGGAGGACGTTGAAACTGCGGAATTTTGTTGAGGATCACCTTTCTGATAGTCATCGTATTCAGCATCAGCTCCCACTGAATCATGACTTGTAGTAGGCTCATACTCGGTGTCACTCTCATCAGTAATGGTAACTGAAGATGATTCTTCTGCTAAGAACTTGATATCACGGACAACGAAGACGGTGTTTGTACTATCTGTGACACGATAACCCTTTTTGTTTTCATCGTATCCCACAAAAATGCATTTTCTAGATTATGAATCCAGTTTCCTGCGCTTTTCTTTTGGTATGTGTACATATACCTCGGAACCAAAGATTTTAAAATGATCAAAATGTGCAGACTTACCATGCCAGAGCTCGAATGGTGTTTTGTCCTTTATTGTGCTCGTCCCTGTCCGGTTTAGGATAAAAACCGCTGTTTGTACAGCTTCTGCCCACAGTTTCACACTAAGACCCTTTGCATGGACCATGGATCGAACCGATTCCATGATTGTTCAATTTTCTCGCTCAATGCAGCCAGTTTGCTTCGCTGTGTATGGTACTGATCGCCGATGATGGATTCCGTTTTCTTCCCAGAGTTGCTTCATGCTAGAATTCACAAATTCAAGGCCGTTGTCCGTCTGAAGATTTCTAACAGGATGTACACAATGTTTCTCAGCAATTTTGAGAACTACCTTAAACATTTCAACTACCTCAGATTTGTTTTTCAGGAAGAAGACAAAACGAAATTTTGACATATCATATTTGAAAAGTACAAAATACTTGGAACCTCCATAAGAACTCTCCTCCATTGGACCACAAACGTCTGCATGAATGATTTCACCACATCGTGTTGATCTCTCTGGTCGCAGACTTAAACTCAATCGGTGTTGCTTACCAAATGCACATCCGTCACAGTCAAAATTTTCATCAATGAAGTTGATATTATGTTTTCGTAGAAAACTTCGCACATGAGTCAGATTTTGATGTCCCAAACGCTCATGCCAGACGCGTAATGAACACTCCTTTACAGCAACCATTGACTGCTCATTATTCACCTCAGGCTTGATAACTTTTAGAAGCATTTGGAACATGCCCCCTTGTCTTGCTCCGACTGCCACTACTCGTTCACCATCAAAAAGTTTAAACGTGTCTTTGTCTGACCAACTTGTGTGAACATTGTCCATTGCCTTGGTAGAAGAAAATAAATTTGCGAATACGCTGGATGCATACAAAACAATTTTCATCCTTTTTTCGATCCAGGTCGTCCCATCATATGAAAGCACATTCAAATCTCTACAACCATGCATTAACTTTCCATCTCCGAGTAGAACTTCAATTGGTTTTTCTAAGTCGATGAATGAAATAAACCAATCACGACGCTTACACATATGGTTTGTGGCTCCGGAATCAACAAACCAGGAATCACTTTTAGCTAAAGACTGCACAATGCTGCTAAAGAAAGCTGTGTCTCCATCTTCATAATTTTTCTTCGGTTAAAGATTGTTGGATCCAAAGTTTACCTTGCAGTCCTTTTTCCAGTGATCAGTTGACCCACACTTAAAGCATTTACCTGTTCGAATCGGCTTGATTTTCTTCTTCTGGTTCATTGGATATTTTCTTATGGCCCCCGTATTGTGTTTCGCCAGAAGTACTTCACCTGTTGATACTTCCCTCATACTCATGCTCTGGAATCCTAAACGGTTTTCTTCAACCATGAGACGATTAGTTAGATTCGTTATCGTCCTGTCCGACCTTGCTGTTGAGTCCCAGATGTGGAAAAATGCCGATATTCAAATGGTAGTGTCATCAGTATTTTTGTAATCAACATGCTATCAGGAATATGGACACCTGATGATTTCAATTTAAGCACCAGATTTTCCAGCGTTGAGATATGTGTAGCAATGTCGTGTGCTGGATCTTTTCTGTACGCGTAGTACTGCTCTTCCAAAAAATGCTTAGCAGAATCTTGAATCTGCTCATATATGGAATGCAGTTTATCTCACATTTCCTTCGATGTCAAACATGTGCTGAGATGTATAAAGAATCTTGGATCCACAGGAATTCACGATGAGTTTTTGGGCTCTTGCATCCATTTTACACCATACAGTGAGCTGTAGTTTATAGGTTGCTGAACTGGGATCATCTGGTTTCTTTTTAGTTCCATCAACCAAACCACAGAGCTCCGATGCCATCAGATTGACACGAATCTGAAACTTCCATATCATCCATTGCGATGGATCAACGAACTTTTCAATTGTAGAAGACTCTTTTTCCATTTCAACTCGATAACCAAAATAATTGATAGCAGACAAAAAATCTTCTTAGCGCCTCCAGCAACAACTTCTAATAGTATACTTACAGACAAATATTTTTCACTATATTTTATTGCAAATGCAGAAACAAAATCTCTTGATCTTCAAAATGGTATCTTCTTTTTGAAAATTCGTCCGTTCGTATATTTTCACAATCAGCCAAAATAATCTGAATCCTTTTCAGCGTTTACCTGGGCCCATAACCTATTGAATATTAAACGTTTATATCTGTAAAGATATTCCAAGTCCTCTTCGATCTTCGATTGTCAAAAAGTGCTTTTAAACTACAACGTAAATGGCACAATTATTTTGACATATTTTAAGTGTCTTGCTCACGTTAGGCCCCGCTGTAGATGTCTGGCAAGTGTCCAATAAAGTTAATGGAACCTTCCCCTAAGACATATCAAAAATTCAGCTTTGATAAAATAACGCAATGTTGCAACATTTGTATGCAACTTTAACACTCGCTACCTCTTAATTGCACCCGGATTTAAGATTCTTAGTATCCATTTGTTCTTAGCTACCATAGTATCTGTTCACAGAAAAATATTAGCTTTGATAAAATGACGTATGTCTGGCGGCCCTGAGCTTTTAGTCTAATACTTTATGGGGGACAAATTATATTTTGACGTATAGAAAATATTTCGTTCCATTAATCAACAGCTTGTCCGGAAATCGTATTTTTCAGAGACTGAGACCGACACGAGACTCAATTATACGAGACCGAGACGAGACAGAAAATTTTCGACCTCAACGAGACCGAGACGAGACTCGTCTCGTGTCCAGCCCTAGATCTTAAATTTCTTTGGCATTCGCCTCATCTGGGAAGCCCTGAGTCACACGTTGCTAGATTTTCGTGTTGGCCCACGGAAGGAATATTAGGTGGTTCAATTCGCCATTCAAATTGAATTGGACTTTCAATTACGTGCGGTAATATAAGATTATTATCTGGCTAACAAACACGCATTGGAAGCCCTGATCGGAACGTGAAAGATTTACGAAATAATAAACGATGTTTCGTGGTGCAATAATTTTGATATACCTAGCGATAGCGATTTTCGTCAAACGCTGCCTGTTCCCCAGGAAATTGTTGGCGATGGGCAATAGCGTGATTCCAGTGGAACTAGTCACCGGCCTGATTGAATTTCCTTCGAATGCCACTTTATGAATTTCAACTAAGCGAAACAAGAAACTACAATTTTGAATTTCTTCGTTCAAGGTTTTGTATGTATGTTTTTTGTGTTGTTTCAAAAACTTAAATTCAAAGGTGTTTATTGCTTAAAAACATACTGTTAAGCCCTTAATTTGTTGTGATCATTTAAAATTTGTCACGCTATGTGGCATTATCTAGGGCTGGCCAGACTTTTGTAAGTCTCGTCTCGGTCTCTTTAAAATCGAAAATTTTCAGTCTCGTCTCGGTTTCGTGTCGGTCTCGTATAATTAAGTCTCGACCCGGTCTCGTTTCCGAAAAAAAAATCAATTTCCAGACAACCAGTTGATTATTGGAACGAAATATTTTCAATTATATTTAGTTTGAATATGTGCAGAAGAAAATAAATATTTAAATGAAATTGGATTTTTTAATTTATTAGACTCTCTGTAAATGTTTGTCCAAATATACAGTCTCGTCTTGGTCTTGTCTCGGATGCTTTAAGGCATTCTCGTCTTGGTCTCGTCATGCTAGACCGAGACCGAAACTTTTCTCGTCTCGTGACCAGCCCTAGCATTATCAATAAAAGGGCTCAAAACTTATTAAATTACTTACTGCATTTGCAGGTAATAAGTTGTGAAAATTTCAATTTTGTTCTTTGTTTTTTGTTCTCAGTATTTCTACCTACTTTATATATCCTAGCGGGATTAATATAATTACAACAAGTTATTACAAGTTATAAATAGGGAACAAAGTTTACAAGCATAATTGAAATCTTCACAACAAATTACGAGCAAATGCAATAAACAAATCAACTAGTTACAAGAGTATGAATTTTAGAGGCAAAACACAACAAAAAAAAAATATAGAAAATATGAACCGTTTAATACTAAATTAGCACAAATCATTAAAGACTAATTAACTTGGCATAAAGTTAGAAAAGAACCGATAAAACTAAGAAAACAGTGCACAACAAATTCGAAATGGTTAAAACAAATTCAGGACTAATTTCACTTTCTATACCGAATCTTACCCGCTAATGCGAAAACCACTGCACTGAGCCAGAAAACAAAATTACTTCCTTTTACCTATGCAACTTGTCAGAGCGACCATCACATATGGCTTTCCTACATGGTTAACTATAATTTTCAGAACCAGTTCGGAAAGGCTTGGAATGTTTGAGAGGAAAATCTTGCAGCTCGGCACAGAACTTCATTTTGACCAACAGCAACAAAAACATTTGATCAACAAGTGCCTCTACGAAGGATCCGTAATAACAACGTTTGACAAATTCATGCTCAGTTCTGTAAAAAGACTGACCTAGCAATCATCCGAATCCCGTAGTGAGAACAATATCTCGGATGCAATGGCACTACTAGGAAATAGGGAATTATTCAAGGTGTCCCAAGGTGTCCCAACCGGCCAAGACAACAAATATGGGTTCCTGAGGTGATTTTAAGTCGAAAAGCTATTTAGTTAATTTTCTCGTTTTCGGTTCCTTTTCGACTAATAACAGTTTTTATGATTTTTGGTTTCGTTTCTTATACTATTTATTTAATATACTGAATTAAATATTAAGTAGTAGCACGTAGCGTAATGGTTAGTGCGTTGGACTGTCACGCTGGAGGTCTGGGTTCACTTCCCAGCCTCGTCCACCTAAAAACTAAAAAGTTTTTTTTTTCAGGGCTACTGCCTCTTGCGAGGAATTGACAAATCCTCCAAGAGTATAACTTATCATGAATAAGTGCTTCTCGTCTAGCCGTTCGGATTCTGCATAAAATTGTAGGTCCCTTGCATTCCTCTCGACACGCCCACACCGGAATGGTTGCGAGTTGTTAGTCACTAGGCCTGGGTTCTTCAGGAGCCGCCACCCAATTTATTTTATTTTTTCATTAAATATTAATATTATTTATTACCAATTGCAAGAATTAAGTTAATTTTAATAGACTACAAGCAAAAACAACTTAGTATTTCAGCACACCATATACTCGATGGATTCTTGTTATGTTAATTCCCACATCCACCACATCAGCGTGTAAGGTTACATGAATACTTATGCCTTTCAATTTGAAATCAAATACATGTATGTATTTCGAAAACAAGTAACTACATAGTCTTATCTCCTGGCTATTCTAATTATCTTCAAACCGCATCGAGGACTATAAGAGCACACACCGGTAGGTTATATAAGTACATAGGTAAACGAATAATGGTAATAATCCTATCAGAGGATATTATTTGTTATTAATTGAATGCCTCTGATTGATGCATGAATTCATTATGCAAATATTTTGAGGACTTATTGTAAAATATACCTACAAAATTTAATAAATATCATTCACTGGAGATTCATCTTTTCGTTTTCATCATTTTGTTGTCCAATAATTGTGTGAGAAAGAGATAGAAGAAATCTATTGATTTTGTCAAAATCGAAGTCTTAGGAATATAAATAGAAATGAAGGCGTTTTGTTTCTCATGCTGCCTTAAAGGATGATAAAGCTATAAGGCTCCTCAACAACCAATCCAGTGAATCACTCAAAGAACGGTAAAATGAAGTCATAACTCAATGCTGAGATGGGGTAGCTAGTGCGGTTGTTCTGGATCGGTATAGTCGGTCGGTCGTTTTGAATCGTTTGGTTATAAACGGGATTTTGTTGGATTTCACTATAATTTAATGACCGACAACGAGAACTAGGTGTTGCATGGCATACATTATGAAGGAAATCGTTTTGACACATGCACCAATACCAATACAAACTGAATAAATAAAGTTTAACATAACATAACAAATGAACGTGGTTGCCACTATGCGTCTTTTTTTTCTTTTTATAATTTTTATCGGTTGATAATACCGGTCGGGTTGGATTCTTAGACCCGTCGGGCAGGTTCGTTGTTGTCCATATGCTCCACGTGTCAATAGCCGCTGTATTTTCTGTATTTTTGACTAGGGCGACTTCGCTGTATAGCTCGTAAAGCTCGTCGTTGAATCCTCTCATCCACACTTCCTCGATACACACCGAACTGAAAATCACACAACGAATCTTCCTATCAAAGCACTCTAGCAGACTTTCATCCGGTTTTTTTCATTATCAATGCTTCTGCCCCGTAGAGCAGGACCGGATTGATAAGGATCTTGTTTAAATTCTACTTGGTTCTCTGAGGGAAGGCCTCACTACACTAATTCCTTCTTAGACGGAAAAAACAGCGGTTGGCAAAAGAAATTCGTGGTTTGACCTCTGCACTGATGTCATTCTGCAACTTCGAACTTATATCTTAACATCGTGATATTTTGCTCGAGTCAACGATGACAGCTTATACTTCGTCTTTTCCTCATTAACATCCCATTTTAACCGCCTCCGATTGAATACTCGCAAATGCGCCAATCAAAACTCGCTTCGTTCTGCCGACAATATCTATGTCGCCTGCAAAAGCAAGTAGCAGAACGGACTCTTGATAAATTGTACCGATTCAAAAATAATTTTAAATAGGTTGCATGATAACACGTAGACTTGTCTCAGAACTTTCTCAACATCATCAAGGATTCGGTGGTGTTCTTACCGATTCTGATGGAGCAGCGAGATTTCTCTATCGTCATCCTGCAGAAGCGGATGAGTGTGGTAGGAATTCCGAGACATGGCTCTGCATAATTCGTCCCTATTCATGCTATCATACGCAACTTTAAAATCGATAAAAAGGTGGTGTGTATCGATCTGGATTTCCTAGTTTTTTTTTTTCTAAAATCTGTCCAAGTGTAAACAAAACCGCACTGATAGGGGCCGATCAGATCGTTGACAGACAATTTTAAGCGATCGCATAATTTAGCCGATAAGATGTTATAAGCTCCTAAATCCTCTGTAGTTGGCGCATTTCAGAGCAACTCCTTTTTTATGGATGGGGCACACTATACCATGGTTCCATTCATCGGGCATACTTTGATCCGATCAAATCTTGCAGATAAGTTGGTGTATGCTCCTGACCAAATCATCTTCCTCTGATTTGAATAGTTCGGAAGGCCATTCGCACCAGCAGCCTTTGTACGAATTATGTTTGGATATCGCCAACCGCACTTCAGTTGGGTCGGGTGCACGGAACTTTTTGCCATCATCGTTCAAGTTGAATTGTGTGTTCTGCCTAGCAGCAGTATCTTGGCTGTCTTTGCCGTTAATCAGTCTTAAGAAGTGTTCTTTCCATGTAAAAATCATCCATATCGGAGGCTTGTTGTTGTTTCGGACATGGTAGTCGGTTGTTTTTTACATGGTAGGTAAGTCGGTTGTTTTTACATGGTAGGTTAGTTACCCTGACGCGCAATCCCTGTCCTGGAGGACCTGATTCGGATAAAATGGCCCTTATAAAACTGAGATAGGAAGTCGTTGTAGTAACCCATATAAGGTGTTCATGAAGTAGTTTGCCCTTACTTGAACTGCAGGCGCCACTGTTAGCGTTGATTCTATCTAGGGAATTCTTCCGCTGCCGTCTCATCACTAAAGTGAGTTGATAGAAATATTCGGTCTCTGTCTTCCATTCAGTTTGGCAACACCGTTGGTTCGCTGTATTGAATTCCTCAATCGTATGCCATACTTCTGGTTCTCACGACTCATTCAGCCAGCAATTTCAGACAGAGCGTTTTTGTTCCTAATGTTCCCAATTTGTTCTGCTACACACTAGCGCTTATAAGTTTGGGAAGCCAAGTCCAGATGGACGAAACCAGTACCCGATGGCCACCACTTCCAGGCAAAATAACCACAATTGGTTTGTTTTCACGCGTTTCGGCACTGGTCATCGCCAAAAAAGTTATTCCCATATGCGGCGTCTACGCAGTTTTTACATAACACCTAAAACTACAATCATGGAATTCGCAGTGTGGTGGCAACTTTAACCGGACATCTAAGAAGATATGGTTGTTGTGTGGTAGTGTCGTCAGACCAGCAGTTGGACAAGAGCAATTAATGTCAGGCATATGCATCGCACTCTACCCTGGGAGACTTATTGCCAGAGCCTGCGATGGATTTGCTTGATGCAATGGATAAATTCGATACATTTCAGAATATTGACCGGGAAAGGCAAAATACTAACCCGGACCCCCCAATTAAGTGTCCAGTTATGGAGATAATAAGCCTAAAACAATGCGAATCGAGGGCAAGAAGTATTCTATCGCTCTTTCTCTCAACAAAGCCGCACATAAATTTGTACCAAAGCAATGACATATAAGGGCAGTCTGTTCCTTCATATAAATATCCTTTTTGGATGGACCGATACTAACCGAGAGATCGGTTCAAACACTACCATTGTTCTAGTTGGTATTGGCTGCGTTAGAACACACATATACCATAAATAGATACATACAGATTCTAGTGTACGTCAATGAAGGAAGATGAAGCTGGTGTTGCTTTTAAGGGATCCTTGAAATTTAGACAACCCCAGTTTGACCCCATCCTCAACATAAGATATTCCAATAAATTGCATTTTGCCGTTATGGGGATGAAGCTGAATGCATTTGAAGACCATATCCAAATTTATTCATTTGCATAGGGAAACATTAACATAGATGTATCAAGGATACCGGATATCGATATATATACGGTCTCTGTGTCTTTGCTTGTGGATGGGAGTCAAATAACATTTTCTGTGTTCTGTTCCATCCAATAATGTGCAGTAAATTGCCAAGGGGGACTTAATCTGACGAACGATTCAATTGGGCAAACTTTATTTTGAATTTCAAGATTTTTGCGTTACCATCATTTCTTATTCCAATTTAATATCTTTCTCTCTCTAAATAGAAGCAAGGATTTGGAAAAATAGAAATTGGAATTAATATAGCCATTACTGCGGGCAATCTACGACTATCGATAAGAAATGAAGTCAACATCAGAATGCAAGTTTGAACAATGTTATGAGATTTAGAGACGACCGACCGACGACGATTGTTAAAATATATACACTCGTAGGTTTACTAGGGATCTTTTACTCATCATTTAGAAACAAGGGAGAATAAAATGGGTGTAGTATTTATAGGTACCAAAGGAAACATGAATTTTGAATTATTCATTTACAAAAATATATTCTAACATCAGTTCTAGACTTTCTCAGAAATTCAAAGAATCATTTATTTTATGCAAAGACAGGTTTTTGTGTTAACAATCCATTGACGAGATCCAACTTGAGAGGATTCTTACCACTCACCAGAGGGCACAGATATCAATAATTTTCCAAACTTTTGTTCTGATTATGTAATCAAATTATTTATGGAAGTTTGCACTTAAGAGCAGCTTTCAGAACATGAATTCTACCATATGTTCATGTTAACATAATAATACAATCATTTATTACTATGAATTATAATTCAATTCATATATATTTGGGTATACATTATTCAGTTTGAACTAGTTTCAATGAGTCTAACATTTCTATTCTTTATTCTTAGTTGCACAATGCACTGTGAAATACCATTGAGTTTATACACATAGAGGAACCACGTCAGAGTTATGATATCACCAATGTAGGTGGCGCCCTTATTTTCATCTAGAACAAGACTATTTCCTCACTATTTTTACAAATAGTCTACCTAAAGGTGGAAATAGTCTACTTTAAGGAGCAAATGGTTCTTGTATTGCCTATCACTGGTTCTTGTTCTAGATGCAAATAAGGGCGTCACCTACATTGTTGATATCATAACTCTGACATGGTTCCTCTATGTGTATAAACTCAATGGTAATACTGTTCCACAAATATATTTCAAAATTTTTAATTTTACAATGCTTTGCAAACCATTCGCTTATTTGAGAAAAACAATGAAATAATTCTGGGGGTAGCCGAATGTTTACTTTTATGAAGACGGGGGTAATCTCGCAACATAACGTGTAACTAGTGGCCCTGGGAAATACAGAAATAAAAATTGGTTTATATTGAGAAATACGATCAAAAATAAACTTTAATTGTTCCTATTTCCGTGATCTTTTTAAATTATTATAATTTTGTTCCTAAGTGGGCTATAGGTCTTTTATTTTTGTTAAATTTCCTAGTTCACCTGCGCCGATTCAGACATGTTTACTTCCTTCTTCAGGCCTATTAAAATGTTTTTTTTTTTTAGATATTGAAGAATATAAAATTACATACTATAATAATACTTAAAGACCGAGAGCTGGCAGCAGATTTTGGTCGTGAAAGCAAACCATAAGATTTTAATAGTATATAGGTAGTCCTGGTAAAGGTGACAAAACGAATACGTTCGTCTGCCAGCATGTAGTGGCCCCGTTACCACGTAAAAGTGCATCAAAATTACAACTCTTCTGAAAATTGAAATCGGGTGGGAAACCATTTCAAATGTAATACAACTTGACGCCATCAACTCCCTGATTACAAAAACGCGTTTTTTTTTTGCGTTTTAAGGCTTTTGGGAAACCACCTGAAATTGGTCACAACATTTAGCCATGGACACCCTGAGCGTGAATATGAACGTGACAGACGTCTAAGTGGCCCCGAAACGCCCGACAGACGTCCCTGAAAACACGTTTTTTGGCGTTATTTGTCAAAAAGGAAACTACTTCAAAATGTATCACAAACGAAAGATCTTGACCCCCTGAGTGCGAATAAGTACATGACAGACGTCTAGGTGGCCCCAAAACCCAGACAGACGTCCCCGAAAACGCGATTTTTTTTGGCGTTTTAAGACTTTTGGGAAACCACCTGAAATTGGTCACAACTTTTAGAAATGGACTCCCTGAGTGTGAATATGAACGTGACAGACGTCTAAGTGGCCCCAAAACCCTCGACAGACGCGATTAAAGTCGCAGCATTTTTATTGAAATTTTTAGATAATTGATGTATGCCACCAAAATGTATGGCAAACGGAAGGTCTTGACAACCAGAGTACTAACGTTTAAAAAAATATTTTTTTTTGTCACCCAACAGCTGGAAAGGCGCGAAATAAATCGCGGATTTTTTATTTTATTTTTTTAGTAATAGGATTTTGAGGGAAAACATTTGAAATGTATCCCAATCGAAAGGTCTTGACCCAAACAAATTAAAATGTAAGTGACAGACGTTTAAGTGACCCCAAACAACTGACAACTGATTAGTGGTAGCTTCTTCAAATGTTAACCGATTAGAAGATTTTGACTCAAGAAAGTGAAAATATAAGTTACAGGCGTTTAAGTTACGCCAAACTGCTGGAAAGCGCGATAGAAGTCGCGGATGTAGTAATTACATCCGCGACTTCAAAAATGAAATAGATTATAGATACAAATATCTTGAAATGTATCTCAAATTAAAGGGCTTGACTCCCTGAGTTGCAAAATGTAACTGACAGACGTTTTGAGTTACGCCACGTTTTGAGTTGCGCGAAAAGCGCGATAAAAGTCGCGGATGTTATTACTAGATTGTCAATTAGATAATCAATACAGTCAGTGCTGAGGATCTGGAAAGGACACTTCTCTAGACTGCTTAATGGCGAAGACAGCCAAGATGCCGCTAATAGGCAGAACGCTCCATTCAACTTGGACGATGATGGCCAAGAGTTCCGTCCACCCTATTTAACCGAAGTGCGGCTGGCGATATCCAAACTTAAGTCGTGCAAGGCTGCTGGTGCGGATGGCTTACAAGCCGAACTATTTAAATCAGCGGGAGATGAATTGACTAGGAGCATTCACCAGCTCATCTGCAAAATTTGGTCGGATGAAAGTATGCCCGATGAATGGAACCTCGGTATAGTGTGCCCCATCCATAAAAAGGGAGATGTTCTGAAATGTACCAAATACAGAGGAATTAGTCACCTAAACGTCGCTTATAAAATCTTGTCGGCCATCCTGTGTGACCGCTTAAAACATTTTGTCAATGATCTGATCGGCCCCTTTCAGTGCGGTTTTAGGCCAGGCAAGTCAACCGTCGATCAAATGTTCACACTCCGACAGATTTTAGAAAAATCCCGGGAATTCCAGATCGATACACACCTCCTTTTTATCGATTTTAAAGTCGCGTATGATAGCGTGAAAAGGGACGAATTATACAGAGCCATGTCGAGTCTCGGCATCCCTGCCAAACTCGTCCGCCTGTGCAGGATAACGATGGAGAAATCTCGCTGCTCCGTTAAAATTGGTAAGAACACCACCGATTCCTTTGATATTGAGAAAGGATTGAGGCAAGGCGACGCGTTATCATGCAACCTATTCAGCATCGTTCTTGAAGTCATTGTACGCAACGCACATGTCAACACCAGCGGTACAATCTATCAAAAGTCCGTTCAATTGCTTGCATATGCGTATGACATAGACATTGTCGGCAGAACAAAGCGAGCTGTGGCAGGGGCATTTGCGAGCATTGAATCGGAGGCGGTTAGAATGGGATTGGCGGTTAATGAGGACAAGACGAAGTATATGCTGTCATCGAGAGAAATATCTCAACATCGTCGACTCGGGCAAAATATCACGATGGACAGATATAACTTCGAAGTTGTCAAGGACTTTGTCTACCTGGGCTCCACTATTACATCGCAGAATGACATCAGTGCAGTGATCAAGCGAAGAATTACTCTTACCAACCGCTGTTTCTTCGGTCTAAGAAGCCATTTAAGTAGTAAGGCCCTCTCTCAGAGAACCAAGGAGACTTTATACAAGACCTGCTTTATGGGTCAAAAGAATGGACACTGAAAGATTCGGATAAAAATCTGCTAGGATGCTTTGAGAGGAAGATTCTTCGTGTGATTTTCGGTCCAGTGTGTATCGAAGGAGTATGGAGGAGAAGATTCAACGACGAGCTATACGGGCTATACAGCGACGTTGACCTGGTCAAAAAGCTGAAAATACAGCGGCTGAGATGGCTGAGCACGTGGCGCGTATGGACAGCAACGCACCTGCCCGACGAGTCTTCGAATCCAACCCCGATGGGGTACGCAGCAGAGGAAGAACCCGTAACAGGTGGCGCAAACAAGTGAATGACGACATCAAAGCACTCGGTGTGTGCAACTGGAAGCGGCTAGCTAGGGACAGAGCTGGCTGTAGGGGCTTGTTAGTTGAGGCCGAAGCTGTGAGCGCCATCAAAAGTAAAGTAAGTAAGTAAGTACACAAATCTCTTGAAATGCATCTCAATTTATAGGGCTTGAATCCCTGAGTCGGAAAATTAAACTGACAGACGGTTTGAGTTACGCCAAACTATTGAAATCCACCATATAACTCGCCTTCAAATATTATTATTGTTTTTTCTTTCAATTTAAATGGTACCTACCTAATTAAATGGTTTTGACTAGCTGAAAACGAAATTTTGAAGGAAACACGTTTTGAACACCCCAAACCATCCTATTACTCAAAAAATAAAATAAAAAATGCGCGATTTACTTCGCGCCTTTCCAGCTGTTGGGTGACACAAAAAACTAATGTTTTTTATACATTAGTACCTTGGTAGTCAAGAACATGCGTTTGCCATACATTTTGGTGGCATACATCAATTATCTAAAAATTTCAATAAAAAATCCGCGACTTTAATCGCGTCTGTCGGGGGTTTTGGGGGGGCCACTTAGACGTCTGTCATGTACATGTTCGCACTCAGGGGGTCAAGATCTTTCGTTTGTGATACATTTTCAAGTGGTTTCCTTTTTGACAAATAACGCCAAAAAAACGTGTTTTCATGGACGTCTGTCGGGGGTTTCGGGGCCACTTAGACGTCTGTCACGTTCATATTCACACTCAGGGAGTCCATGGCTAAAAGTTGTGAACAATTTCAGGTGGTTTCCCAAAAGCCTTAAAACACCAAAAAAACGCGTTTTCGGGACGTCTGTCTGGGTTTTGGTGCCACCTAGACGTCTGTCGAAACCATTTTTGTAATCAGGCATGGCGTCAAGTTGTATTACATTTGAAATGGTTTCCCACCCGATTTCAATTTTCAGAAGAGTTGTACTTTTGAAGCACTTTTACGTGGTAACGGGGCCACTACATGCTGGCAGACGAACGTATTCGCTATACCCTTCACCAGGACTACATACTATTAAAATCGTTTGGTTTCCTTTCACGACAAAATCTGCTGCCAGCTCTGGGTCTATATTATTTACAGTACATTTATTGGCCCATATAGGAGGCCAAATCTTATACTTTGTCTTAAATTTAAAAGATTATAAAATATACTTGTAGAAAAATAAAATCTAAGTCGCCTCACTTTATTGTCCTTGGGGTGTTTCGTCCCGGTTGTCAAGTTGTGGTTTTGGTGAGGGGATGGGATGGGTTGAGTGGGCATTTAGCTCTGCGGTGATGTTCTGAACATGTGTCAGCATAGAACGAAAATGGTTGCTCGTTGTATGTGATGATGTTGTCGATCAAGATTTCCAGTACGATGGAAAAAGGTATCTTGGCTCGGATTGTCGCTGCTCGGTGGACATCCGTCTTATCGTTGATTCGGGCGACTGTTGCTGTGTCCTACTCACTTCTTTGCTAGAAGCAGTAGGTTCATGTCCATTGGGATGATGTTCGCCTCTGTGTAAGGACGTTCGTTGCTGTGATGTCTCATTTGCTCCTGGTCGAAATGTAGTCCGATGCATATCTTAAGTAACCTTCTTTCAAACATTTCGAGTTCCTGTATGCCCGTCACTGAGATGGAGAACCAGACTCCTACTGGGAAGGAATAGCTGATGACAGACCGCAGGAGCTGCTTGTACATATACATATATCTCGTCTTCTGGCTTACTCCGTTTCTTTGTCTTATTAGTGGTTAGAGTCTGTGAAAGGCCCAGTTGGCTTTTTTCATCACGTTTCGTGGGTGCGCGGGTTGAACCTTAACAAAGCGTTAAAGTGGATACCTCGGTACTATACGTTATTTTTGGCTGCTATTGTAGATCCGTCCGGAAGTTTCAGAATTAGGCTTCTGCAGTTGGCTGCACTGCGATTACTTCTACTGGGTTTCGTGAAGCCACAAGCTCCGACATGGAGGGGTTTATACGGATGTCCCATTTCTAGTAGAAGGCATAAAGTCTGTTCTCTGTTGATGTGGCACTCAACTTTGTGTAAAGCTACCAGAGGAGACATCGATGTAGCATATGTAAGGGAGCAGTGGCGTACGCAGGGGGGGCTTAGGGGGCTTGACCCCCCCAAGCCATATGGCATACTGTACTAAGATTTCATATATAATCGAAGAAAGTTTTTTATTATTTTTTAGTTCAAATTTTATTTTTGTTAATTTTAAACTTTAGCAGTATTTTCAATTTTAATTTAAAAAAAAACTATGTACATATGTCGTATTAAATTACTAGTTCATACCATACGTTATATAGATTTTGTTTGACGTTTCAAACGTATCTCAGTTCATATTTATGGAAACCCAAACAAAATTCCTTTGCAATCAGTGGAAATTCGCCAAATTATTTATTGTTATTACCAAAGCATTTGACCACACTAAAAATTATTGATTTGTGTGGTCAAACCAGTATATTCGCGCTCAGTGAACGTATCAAAAATTCAAAAAATATTTTTAAATATCTGTAAACTGCATACTTTTTTTTGCCGAATGTTATTTTTAATGCTACGACATGAGGCATTGAGAAAAATGTAGAGTCAATTGATGACATTTCGAAAAACTGCCATTAACTTGTATCAGAGGTAGACAATTTTCTCAAATTCTTTTTTTAAAGTTAATGGGCTGTATTCATAGTCGTTTTAAACTATTATGATTAGTTCAAACTTCAAAGACAACCTAAAAATTTATTTGAGTTTTTGTCAATGCACTATTTTTGACGTATAATTATTTAATAATCTTCTATTTTGATAAGTACAAATTGGAATAAACTTTTCTTAAGTAAAACATGATTTAAGCGATTTCACCAAATTTGAGACTGAGCCCCCCCGCCAAACAAAATCCTGCGTACGCTACTGTAAGGGAGTCATCAGCATACAGGAAATTGTCACATCTAGCTGCTATAGGCTGGTAAGATGTTATCAGACTGTAGAAAGGGACCTTGACTCGAACCTTGGGTAACTCCAACTGTCCTGTTCTTCACTTGTGATTTGAAGTTGTCCAGTTTTATGTAGAATTGTCTGGAAGAAAGAAAGGAAAAAAGAATTTTTGTTAGTAATGGGATTAAATGTAGTAGGTGATGTTTATTGATAAAATAATACGCTGTGGAATGCTTTTTCGGCATTCAGAAAGAATCCAACAGTGACACGATGGTTGTTGAGAGCTATTGTGATGTCATGCTGGAACTTTAGGAGTGGATGCAAAGTTGAATGCTTCTCCCTAAAGCTAAACTGCTTTACGGGTTTTCGCTGCAGAACCTTTTTAGTCTCCGAAGTAATACTTCTTCCAGTATTTTACTTAAGTTGTTCAGAAGCGAATTTGGTCGGTAATTGGACACCTAGTTGCAGGTTCCTTTCTTGGCCACGATCTTTGCTGTTTTCCACCTAAAGGGGAAGTAGCAGTTGTTGTTACAGTTATTTATTATGATTAGTTATAAATATCATTACATCGCGTATCAGCATTTTCAGGGTGTAGTTAAGGACTTCGTCTAGTTCACTCACTTTTTCGGCTTTTAATTTCCGATGATATCTGCTACCACTTCCAGATTGCAGGATGTGGGCACCTACTATGTTGGATGCACCTTACCGATTACTTCTGGATCTGGCTGCAGGTTTGCTGAATATGGATGCCTAATGCATATGCCTTAAATTCATTCAGAAACGTTGCATTGTTAGATGGGTTCCGTGTGGAGATTCCCAAGAAGTAGTTGGCGCGAATGCTCCCTTTTTTTGGGTTGATATTGCTTCAGTGTTGCTGTGACTGATGATTTCTGGAATCCGGGGCTGTATTCGAATCATTTTGTTAATATTCTTGAATGCTTCTGGTCCTGGTTTGATCGCTTGTAGCCTCTCATAGAACTGGATGATCTAATGTTGCTGGACGGCGTTCCGAATCATGTTGTTGAGGAATTGCAATTCGCTCCAAACCTTCCAGTAATTGCTATCTTCCGTTTTTGGGAAAGAGAGGAGAGTGTTTAGAAAGTAATGAAAGTTCGAAACATAGCCCGCTTGCTTAGTGTGGCCCATATGTACAGTAATACGCTGCAGTATACCACCACAACACAGAACACGATATAAGTGTTGTTACTTTCAACCAGATGTCTAATAATTAAGCTATGTTAATCCCCCAAATGCCAAATTAATAAGCAGCGAACAATTACGAATTAGTTTATTTCTGGTAACTTGTAAATGTAATTCATATATACGTGTATTGGTTTGCGCCCTGTGATAGCGAGCGTATCTGTTTGTCATTAATCAGTGAATGTGTAAGAATACTTCCTCAATTTAGTCAAGTGTTGCTGTTCTGTTCAATGATATACACTGGAAATAAGTCATAAATCACAAATATTTTTATTAATAAGAAAAGTTATCAAACGGACAAGTTATCTTTCCGTGTCTTAGCTAACACGTGTGCTAAGAAGCGGATGGTATGAAACCATATGATTTGTTATAGATGTCTGAGCAAGACACTCAAAACATTTCGTCTGTGTACTGCTCACTAGTGACTGGGAAGAAACCGTGACTAATCTTCTTATTTGAAGTGTTTGCAATAAAACTAATTTACTGAAGTAAGTTTTATAATTTTAATTTCTAACTTTTCTAACATCCAAATATTTAACTTGTTTTACATTTTTTTAAGTTACATATCTTCATGTACACATTTTATTATTTAAAGTTTATATAATCAAGCCTCAATTGAATGTAAGTTTTCCATCATGTTCTGCTTTAAATGTTCTTATGTTTGAAATTTTTATTTTATTTTTGTAAATTAAAGATCCCCTGAAGATGATGGCAACAACCGTCGAAACGTAGGGAAAAGAGATGAAAATGAATTTTCAATAATTAACAATACGACCAAAACAGCCGAATGAGAATATTTTCAAATTCTCAGACATCTATAATTATTCAACTACTTGGTCAAATTACTCATCAACAAATATGATTTGTTTTCAAAAATTTATTTTCAAAAGTTTGGTACATATGTGTCCTTGAAAATAAAAGACTAATATTATCTGTCCATTTATTGACAGCTTAAACTCTTAAACGTTTGCATTTTATTGGACCATTGCGTAAAGCGGTATATATATAAACCGGAAGGCTTTCAAGAGCGACCATAAGTACATATACACTCTGCGCCACCAGAACATAAATATCATCTCTGACGAGTACGCTCCAGTGCCCGTACCTCGTACGTTGCCCATAAACATAAAGAGCCTACACTACAGTTCAAGTAGTTTGGGTGGAAGCAGCACCACCACCGTTCATCCACTAATTCAATGCCATTTCGTAGACTTAACTCCCCAAAGCAGGTATAGCCTCCATCACCAAAATTGGGATGTATTTTATATTATACAGTTATTTAGCCCCCTATTGCTATTGTAGAACAAAACCCTTAAACAACTTGCAGCACACATACACTCCAAATCACACACAATATTTATGAGCACAGAGTGTAAGTCCAAGATAAATCCATGTTCCAGATTAGAGTTTTAGAAATTTTGTGTGCAGTTTGTTGTGTTATACGCACTTAACTTCTTCTCAAAACCCGCACGATGCCCCTTATCCCCCTCGAAAAACAAAACACAAACAATAAAATCATATCCCATCCATCTCCTTTACCTACCCTCCCACCCCTCGAACTGAGTTTCTCTGTGTTCCTAGGTAGGTATCTCTACTCGACATGCTTAGCAAAAATTATATAACGTGTACCGTTGTCGTTGCTGAATTTACACCAGGATACGATTTATGTGAACTTGTAGAGTGAATTATTATATTCCTTCCGGTTGGCATTCGGTGTAGAGCTCTCAGCCTCTTATACCTCATCTATAACTAACCCAACTGAATCAGTCCTTTAAGCCTACACATAGTGAGCTTATAACACCCGTTTTCTAGGTCCCCAGTAGGTAAAGCTATATACAAATTTACGAGTATGTATGTATATCTAATGTTTTTCTTGTTCTTCTGCAGGGATAGTCTCCGAGAGTTTTCTGATGTTACTCTGTACCAAATTGTACCTAGCTATACCGAACGAAACGAGAGATGTCTTATCCAAATTGCCTACTAAAATAATTGGAAATTAAGGTGTTCCCACAAAATGGAAATAAGTTTTACGAAGCGAATAAGATCTATGTGCAATCAAGTGTGTGCGGGTGAGACTTCCTCGTCCTTGTTCGAAAATGCCATCTCTGTGGTAGATATGTATATTTGAGAAAAAAGTTAAACAAACTCCACTGAGCTGGAGATGAAGCAGTAGCTGAAGCAATTTGCCAGTGCGTTTATAGCACTGATGGGGCAGCCAGAAGTATTACCCTTCTTATCTGTATAGGTATATATTATATATGGCTCCTAAGTGGATTGAATGTAAATTAATATAATCTGGGAAAACAACATTTAAGAAGAGGAACATCCTCAAATTATAAGGTTTTTGTTGTGTGAAAACGGAATTTGAATTTGTTAGCTGTCGTCGAATTAAAAACAATTTGAAATCTTTATAAATTTGCATTTATCTCAAACCCTTTCATACTTTTTTGAGTGGGGGTTCTTGATGGTTCGAGAGAGTTCCGATGTATTACTATAAACAAATAAAAATGCCTTCAAGTAGTTATGACGTGACATCAGCTCGTGGAGAAATAGGGCCTTGTGACTTTAAGAAATTCCTGTGCTCGTGTTTTAAGTAGGCAGAATTGAAGAGGACTTACAATAATCAACCGAATCCGAACGTGTTAGGTGAGGAGCATGACAGGAAATGCTTTTTAGGAAGTGTCAATTCGTCGTAAAAAAAGTCACCGTGAAAAAAAAAATTATTTTTTTAAAATGGATCCATTTAGAAAACCTTGCAGCCTAGTCCCAACGGAATCATTTTTAATGACACCAACCCACTAAAATAACACAGCTGACAGCACACACTTGGAATTTTGAGGAAGAGGCCCATATTATTGGAAAGGCGGACCAGACGGAGTCTACTACATGCATGGATGACTTATTTAAGAATCATCACATCTTCAAAAGCTTTATCAAAAATTGTTACTTCCCCCAAAAGTAAAAAACAGCCACCCCGGTGAAATGCGCTTGTAAAATGGTGTTTTTGCGTTTGGCCTTAGGGGAAATTCGTCGGTGAATCTGCTCCCAAAGAGCGTCTGAAAGTATTCGATAAATAATTGGTCAAACACATAAAACAATCTTTTGAAATTTGTTCGTCATCTGTTTCAGTTTGTTCTACTCCTTGGTCCTTGAATCACCCTGAAATATCTCTTCAATTGTCTTATTTGGGTTGTTGAAAGCAAATCTGAAATATCTCCCAACTTAGCCGCAGCTGCTTTGTATTCAAATAAAATTCTTTTTCATTGGTTACGAATTACGATACAAATCAGCTGCTGATTGGAGATATAAAATACTGTCGAGGTTTCGAATTTCAACGTCAACTACGTCTGGCCTGAATAATGAGGCTTCATTCAATTAAAGCGCTCAGCCACTTGCACCAAATTGAAGATACGAGGACATATTCTAATCTGTTCATATATTTTAAAACGCCATTTACTCGTACGTCTCTTTGAGCTTCAGCAGTTAAAGTAATATCACTTAAGCCTTTTAATTATTTTCTTAGTTAGAAATTTTACTTGAAAATTCATGGGCTCAGATGGAAGCCTTTACCCCCACCCTCCCCACTGCACTGCATGATCAGCATGTGCCAGTTGGATAGAAAAATCTTTTATGTGCTGACGACTCCCTTGTATTCTTGACATTGATGTGTCGGCTAGTATAGGTGTACGCAAATAATTGACCTACACGAAGCGAGGCATTCGGATAAACACCTCCCAATCGTCTTAAGTGTTTCAGAGAAGAGGTAATCGCAGTGTAGCCAACTGCAGAAGCCTGGTTGGAAACTTCAAGACGGCTATAATTTTAGTTGCCAAAACGAACGTAAAACTACGATTCCACCGATCACTAAACGAACGTAGAACTACGATTCCACCGATCACTAAACCGAGAATTAGGTAATGAGATTTATTTTGTGTTTCAACTGCACAAAAAAAAAACAAAAAGAGCATTATGACAAAACATTCAAATTGTTCAAATTTTTTTTTAACATTTCCATCTGTCAACGACAGAAACTTACTTACTTTACTTTAGATGCCGCTCACAGCCCAGGATGGACTACGGCCTCAACTTACAAGCCCCTCCAGAAAGCTCAGTCCCCAGCAAGCCGCTAAGTGGATTTTTTTTCTTTTAATCGTTAGAGGGGTTTATTAAGAGTGTTCAGAACGGTTTTCGACCGCCTAGCTCTTTTGCTTTAGCCGCCATTTTGAATTTTCGCAAAATAGGTTTTTGTTCAATAACTCGTTTATTTTAAACTTTTCACTAAAAATTCCCTTAACAAAAGTTGTTTAAAATTTAATTGTCTTCAACTTTGGTGAAAACAATTTTTTGTCTAAGATTGATAGTTTTCGATATAATCCGAAAATTGTGATTCCGATCGGTTATTTATAGGTTATCCGCAATAAAGTATATTTTTGTATAAAAACAAAAGGCTAAAGTATCTTTTTTTTCAATTATTGAGGAGGCCGTAAGGAGTCTAAATAAAAAAATTCGACCTCCTATCTCTTCAACTTTGGCCGCCATCTTGAATTTAAAGCAAGTTGGTTTTTGTTAAACAAATCATTTACGAACTAGCCTTTTGTGACTTATGCGTAATTACTCTTGATTAAAATTGATAATTTTCGACTTCAGTTGAAAATAAAGTTATCCGAACTTAGACTAGAACTCTTTTCCACACCACCGCTTGGGTAGATGTTCAGGCTCGTTTTCGTTGAGGTGGTGTCCCCAGGAGGCCTTGCCCACAGATTATAGATAGCAATTCTTTTTTTGGTTTGTTTTTTGATTATTTTTTTTTTTTGCTTTAAGTTTATTTTTTTGAAGATGGACCTGCACTTACTTCAAAATTTTCTTTTAAATTAGTAGGTACGGCTCATGTCATAGGTTGATTCTATAAGGGAGTTGTCATCATCACAAATATCATCAATATCATCGAGTAGGTCTCGAATTGTTATGTTTTCACAAGTCTCTCCACTGCAGTTTTGGCATAAGACGGAACATTAAAGCCCGGATTTTCGACGTCCACACATTTCCCCACAATTTGCCTTATATTCCACACACATTCCACCTTAAACTAAAATCATGAACTAAGTGTAGGTCCAACTTCAAAAAACAAAAGAATAATCCTGATTAGCTACAATCTAGAAAAAAAAATAAACAAAAAAAAAAAAAAACCAAGAATATAAACTTAAAAACCCAGCGGTGATGCGAAAACGAATTCTAGTCTTAGTTCGGATAACTTGATTTTCAACTTAAGTCGAAAATTATCAATTTTAATCAAGAGTAATTACACATAAGTCACAAAAGGCTAGTTCGTAAATGATTTGATTAACAAAAATCAACTTGCTTTAAATTCAAGATGGCGGCCAAAGTTGAAGAGATAGGAGGTCGATTTTTTTATTTAGACTCCTTACGGCACCCTTAATTATTGAAAAAAAAAAAAAATATTTTATCCATTTGTTTTTATACAAAAATATCCTTTATTGCGGATAACCTATAAATAACCGATCGGAATCACAATTTTCGGATTATATCGAAAACTATCAATCTTAGACAAAAAATTGTTTTCACCAAAGTTGAAGACAATTAAATTTTAAACAACTTTTGTTAAGGGCATTTTTAGTGAAAAGTTGAAAATTTAACAAAAATCGATTTTCCGAAAATTCAAAATGGCGGCTTACGCAAAAGAGCTAGGCGGTCGAAAACCGTACTGAATACGCTTTATAAACCCCTTTAACGATTGAAAGAAAAAAAATCCACTATTTAGTTTTTGTAATTAAAAATTACATTTCGACTGGCCTAAGCGTACACCATCGGGATTGGATTCGAGGACTCGTCGGGCAGGTGCGTTGCTGTCCATACGCTTCACGTGTCCCAGCTATTTTTCGGCTTCTTGAATCTTCTCCTCCAAACTACTTCGATACACACCGACCGAAAATCACACGAAGAATCTTCCTCTCAAAGGACCCTAGCAGATTTTCATCCGATTTCTTCAGTGTCCATGCTTCTGCCCCATAGAGCAGGACCGGGATTATTAGGGTATTGTACAAAGTCTTCTTAGTTCCTTGGAGAGGGCCTTACTACTAAATACCTTAGACCGAAGAAATAGCGATTGGCAAGAGTAATTCTTCGTTTGATCTCTGCACTGATGTCATTTTGCGAGGTAGGTAATAGTGGAACCCAGGTTGACAAAGTCATTGACAATTTCGAAGTTATATATGTCCATCGTAATATTTTGCCCGAGTTGACAACGATGTTAAGATTCCTCTCTCAATGAGAGCATATACTTGTGCTCAATGCTAACAAATGCGCCTGCTACAGCTCTCTTAGTTCTGCCGACAATGTCTATGTCATCTACATAAGCAAGCAATTAAACGGGCTTTTGATAAATTGTACCGCTGGTGTTGACTTGTACATTGCCGACAATTGCTTCAAGAACGATGATTTTTTTTTTTTTTTTTTTTTTTTATAGTTAGCGCGCGCTAAAGGGGTTGTGAATACCCTTAAAGTGAAAAACACAGCACGAGCGATTAGGTAGGTTGGAGGGGATTTGAAAGGAGAAACCGATGTACATTGGTTTTGAATGTCTGTATATCACAATGGGAAGGGAAGATAGAGCTGGGTAGAGCATTCCACATTCGTGTAGTGCGACTAAAGAAAGAATCCCTGTACTTAACAGTACGTCCGAAGTTGGGCTCAAGGGTAAACTGATGGGCATTCCTAAAAGCGCGAGTATTACGGTTGAATTGTTTAAAGGGAGGAATGCAACTGGCTATTTCACTAGAGCAATGTTTGTTAAAATAACGGTAAAACAACGAAAGGCATGAAACATTTCGACATGTTAAATAGGTTGCATGATAACGCGTCGCCTTGCCTCAATCCTTTCTCAACATCAAAGGAATCGGTGGTTATCTTACCAATTTTGACGGAGCAGCGAGATTTCTCCATCGTTGTCCTGCACAAGCAGACGATTTGAGCGGGGATGCTAAAATCGATAAAGAGGTGGTGTGTATTGAGCTGGAATTCATGTGATTTTTCTAAAATATTCGGCGTGTGGCCTAAAACCACACTCATAGGGCCGATCAGATCGTTGACATAAGGTTTTAAGCGGTCACACAGGATAGCCGACAAGATTTTATAAGCGAAGTTTAGGAGACTAATATCTCTGTAGTTGGTGCATTTCAGAGCACCTCCTTTTTTTGTGGATAGGGCACAATATACCGAGGTTCCATTCATCGGGCATACTTTCATCCGACCAAATTTTGCAGATGAGCTGGTGAATATTCCTAACCAATTCATCTGTTTTTTTGTTGCAATATATTTCCCGAATTTAAAAGGTGAGTTAAAGATGATTAGGTAGACGAATTAAACTAGAAAACCACGAACTTCAATTATTTGTACATCCGGCACACGCGAGAGGTAAGATCGAATTGACGAACTGTCAAAGCGATCGAAGAAGGTACGCGAAAGAAGCATGGAAGGTGCAGCCAACCGGCTAGTCAGCTGGGGGTGGGTTCGGGAATTTTTGATACGAATCAAAATAAAAAAAAAGGAATAGTAATTTCAATTGAATAAAACAGTAGGTAGGTAGGTATTTATGAAGATAATAAAAAAAAGGTAAATATGTTTTTGGTAAGTACAGGGAAGTACTTACGCTGTAGGGTGGGCGCCAGGAAACTTTTTATAGAGTCGTTTGGCTTGACCGTATACTGAAATTTCGTCTGCAATAAATGAAGGAAACGCAATGATTATATTCCCGATGGCAAGTTAAAAAATATTTATTGTCTGGGAAACCTTGGCTTTCGCCGGGATTAAAACCCAGAATCTATTCGTTATAAATTTAATTACAATGTTAATGTTAAGGTAAAAGAAAATCGTCGAAGGACAATTTCAAAAGAAAATAAAGTAAATTAAAAGACCAACTTAACAAAGGAAATTGAAATTCAAATTGAATAGAAACAAAGACCGCAAGTATGGACCGCTAATACTTGGTCCCGAAATAAAAAGGACAAAGAAATAAACTACGTTAACAAGGGGTCACGAGTCCCACAATTAAGGGATATAAAAACGATTTGAGACAAAAGTCAACCGAAAAGTAAATTTTATTTGACATACAAACAAATACAATAGACACAGTCAGTATGACTTAACTACAGAGACAAACAGAAACGTGGACTTGTGTTGTTTTCTCGCTTATCAATGAAAGCTGTGTTAACTTGGCCCCAAAAATTGTCCGATTTTTTTATTTTTTTTTGTAAAAGATGACCAATTAAATGACCAATTTTGGCGTCCCAACAATTTTTTTTTGGCCACCCACAGTTTTCGGAAAAATCGATTTTGAAAAATGCTTTCAATTGGTTTCTTTTTGGACATTAATACTTACTTAGGTCCTCGGACCTATTACGTCCGTGATGTTTCCCTTACGGGACATAGGGCCTCCACTACACCTACGCGCCATCGTGTACGATTTCTTGAAATATATTTCAGCTCTCTCCAACTTTTCCCCAGTCGTGCCGATTCCTGTTCGACCGTTCTTCGCCATATACTTCTAGGCCGGCCCACTTGTCTTCCCTCCTGTGTGAGCGGGTTCCACTGCATTGCTTGAGATGCAATGCACCGATCGCCTTTTCGAAGCGTATGGCCAATCCACTGCCACTTTCTTCTTCGTATAATAGAGTCTATGGGCTCCTGACCCGTTCTCGCATGAAGTTCGGCATTGGAGATACGGTTGGGCCATAAAATCCTCAAGATGTTTCGTAGACATCTATTAACGAAGGTTTGCAGCATTCTAGTGACAGTGTCAGTGACTTTCCAAGTGCTGCAGCCGTAAAGCAGAACGGATTCAACATTGGAGCGGAACAGTCGTAACTTGGTCTTTAATGACCACCCTTTAACTTTTTTTGACCACCCCTACAAATATTTTTTTTTTTTTAATTTTGAAAAAAAAATATCAATTTTTTTTTCTTTATCCTCAGTTTCTTTTTTGTATTTTAAAAGTTTAAAGATGACAACTGTTGATAACACTATTATAAAAATTTCACAATCCTTAGAATTATTCTAACTTAACAAAAAATATTTTTTTTTGGAATTTTAAAAGATGACCATTTGGAAAAAACACAATTATCGAATATGACCAGACCATCCCTTAAAATAGCTCTAACTTTTGAAAAGAAATTTTGTTTTTAATTTTGATAGGATGACCATTTTGAAAAACATAATTATCTACAATGGCCACCCTTAAGAAATATTCTAACTCAACAAAAAATATTTTTTTGGAATTTTAAAAGATCATCATTTGGAAAAAACACAATTTTAAGGGATGTTCATCTTCGATAATTGTCTTTTTTCCAATGGTCATCTTTTAAAATTCCAAAAAAATATTTTTGGTTGAGTTAGAATATTTCTTAAGGGTGGTCATTGTTGAGAATTATGTTTTTCAAGGTGTTCATCTTTCAAAATTAAAACAAAATTTTTGATCAAAAGTTAGAGCTATTTTAAGGGATGTTCATCTTCTATAATTGTCTTTTAAAATTCCTAAAAAACATTTTTGGTTGAGTTAGAATATTTCTTAAGGGTGGTCATTGTAGATAAGTATGTTTTTCAAGATGGTCATCTCCTAAAATTAAAAACAAAATTTTTGTTCAAAAGTTAGAGCTATTTTAAGGGATGTTCATCTTCGATAATTGTCTTTTTTCCAATGGTCATCTTTTAAAATTCCAAAAAAAAATATTTCTTGTTGAGTTAGAATAATTCTAAGGATTGTGAAATTTTAGAATTGAGCTTTCAACAGTTGTCATCTTTAAACTTTGAAAATACAACAAAAAAAAAAAACTGAGGAAAAAGCAAAAAAAAATTGATATTTTTTTTTTTAATTACATCCCTTAAAATAGCTCTAACTTTTGAACAGATATTTTGTTTTTAATTTTGAAAGATGACCATCTTGAAAAGCATAATTATCTACAATGACCACCTTTAGTAAATATTCTTACTCAACAATAAATATTTTTTTGGAATTTTAAAAGATCATCATTTGGAAAAACACAATTTTCGAATATGAACATTCCTTTAAAATAGCTCTAACTTTTGAATTGGTCATCTTTTACAAAAAAAAAAAAAATAAAAAAAATCGGACAATTTTCGGGGTCAGGTTAACACAGCTGAAAGATGACCATCTTGAAAAGCATACTTATCTACAATGACCACCCTGAAGAAATATTCTAACTCAACAAAAAATATTTTTTGGAATTTTAAAAGATCAGCATTTGGAAAATTCACTAATTATTGCACAACTACAGAACAGTTACAGTTACAACAAATATACATCAATATTTTATTGGAAAAAGGACATCGGTGTGTGGTTATTGCACAGGTCCAAAATCCGAACTTGTTGAAGGGTTAGTTTTTATGTGCATAACAGGTATTGGAGTTTGAAATTTGTCTCAGAATAAGAAATACATTTTCCGCAACGAAGTTATTCTCTGGACAAAATACCTCTCTACCCCTGGCAAAGGTCAGAGATCATCTCCGGTGACACATAGCTTGGAAAACCCCATGCATTTCTGAATGACGGTACAGGTAGAAAAATTTCTTATTCTGAGAAAAATTTACAAACCAATCCCTGTTATGCAAGATTGTCGCAATGTTTTATATAAAGTCAAGGATTATTCAGAATTTTAAATGTGATGGTCAATGGAATAATTCTAAAACTAGTCATTTAAGATAATCCTTTTTTTTTTTTTTAAGAAAGTCATCTTTTTAAAAAAATAAGCAACTTTAAGCAATGGCCATCTTTGATCATTTTGTTTTTTCCAATGGTCATATTTTAAATTTCCAAAAAAATATTTTTGGTTGAGTTAGAATATTTCTTAAGGGCGGTCATTGTAGATAATTATGCTTTTCAAGATGGTCATCTGTCAAAATTAAAAACAAAATTTTTGTTCAAAAGCTAGAGCTATTTTAAGAATTGTTCATCTTCGATAATCGTGTTTTTCCAAATGATGATCTTTTGAAATTCCAAAAAAATATTTTTGGTTGAATAAGAATATTTCTTAAGGGTGGTCATTGTAGATAATTATGCTTTTCAAGATGGTCATCTTTTACGTTAGACATCCCGACGGACCAAAAAATATTGAACTTGGATTCCTCTGGCTCGAACCAGCTCTAAGTTCAATATTTGTTGGTCCGTCGGGATGTCTAACGTCTGGTGAAAGCCAGACTTACAACAGTTAACCTGAAAGCAACATTGAATCATGACGGGGAAAGGATTATGGTATGGGCCTGTATGTCAGCAGCCGACGCGGGAAATTTGGAGTGCATGGAGGCGAAGATGAATTAAATTTGTAAATCACTGATATTTAAAAACAATATGATCCAAAGTCCCAACAAATTGTGTATTTCTCATAATGTCCGTTTCTACCATTACAATGACCAAAATCCAAAGCCATTTATTGTACACTTCTGGCTCATTTAGAATTGTCCTTACTTGAAGGAACCTCCGGGACAGTCCCTGAAATGAGTGTGATCAAAAACTGGTGGGCTTTGTTCGACAACAAAGTTCTAAAACACAAAAATGACCTGCAAATGCATTTTCGGAACAATATCTGAAAATTACCGCAGATATCACAAAGAAGCTTCTTAATTTTTTGCCAAGAAATGTTGAGGCTCTTAAAAAGGCCACCACAAAAAATACTTCAAGTGCCAAGAAACCAATTACATTTGGTTATTCCAAGACTAAATATGCTGCATCAAATAAGCTGTGACTTGAAATTTTGCAGTATTTTTAGTTTCTTATGGTTAGAACTTAGAATGTTAAATACCAATTTGTTTCAGTAAATTATTGATCTGTGTTGAAGTGCATAAGTTTTTCTTCAAAATAGAATTGACATTTTGTCGATAGTCTATCTGGTCTACAAGTTATTGCAACTTAAATTATAAACAAGGCACTGCATCAAATAAGCTGAGAGACACTGTATATGCTTTGTAGCAGTATAGGTTTTAAATGAAATATTTTTTGAAAATAATTTGTATTTTCTGCAAGTGTTGCTGCTGAACAGAAAAATAAATGATGAAAATATTATTTTATTTTCCATGTTGAGTAAATGATTAAAATTTATTTTGCGTTTCATTTATCAATAATATAATATATTGATTAAGTTAATAATTTATTGTTATTATGTGTTGATTTTATGTTGGTTAACAATAAATTGAAATGTGTTTTAAAAATAATTTGCTTTATTTTGGTAATGCGGAATGTTCATTGCTTGATTGGATAAAATTAATTTTATGAAGACGAAGCTTCTATCTGAGGTAGAAGCGTCACGAGCTCCTCAAAGGTCAGCCTCTCGGTTCCTACAACACGTTTCAAGTGGTGCTTGACTGATTTCACGCCTGCTTCCCATAACCCACCGAAGTGTGGAGAAGCAGGTGGAATAAAGTGCCAATTCGTACCATGCTTTGCTGCAAGTTCTTCCGCTATTTCTCTCCAGTTGAGCTTTGCTTCCCCCAATAACTTGGCCAATTCGTTATTGCCCCCCACGAAATTTGTACCGCAGTCGCTATAAATCTGCTTACAGCTTCCTTTTCTGGCAGTGAACCGTCGAAAGGCCGCTAAAAAGGCGGTGGTTCCAGATGTACAGCTTTAGTAGCCAAGCTGATAAAAATGGCAAAATACGCCTTCAAGACTTTTGCACCGCGTACTTTCCATGATTTTATTTCAATGGGTCCTGCATAGTCGACGCCGGTATGACTAAATGGTCGAGACATACGCACTCTAGCCGGAGGTAAATTTCCCATTTGTTGTTGCATTTTGGATGCCTTTTGCCGGTAGCGAGAAGGGCCAGTAGCGGATCTAGGATTTGGCTGTGGGGGGGGCATGCAGTTTGGAGATCCATTTTGAGACCTTAAGTAATAAAAATTGCTTGTGCCAAGATAAATTTTATACAAATAATAGGGATCAGTTTAGGTTTAATGCAAGACCGTACTCAACTTCACGACAACGCGGCAAAACATTATTTTTTATGAAATTAAAGGAGCTATATCGCACTAAGCGGAACTGAACTTCATACAAATTCATACGAATTCGTGTGAAGTGTAGTTCCGATGCAGTGCAGTTCCGGCGAGTGCGGTCTAACCTTTAAGACTCAAGTATTTTTTTCCTTTTCCTTAAATGAAATGATATCCGTTTTTTGTGTGCCTTTATATCCGCTCTTGTTGCGCTTCAAAATGTTTTCAATACAAAGTACAATAACAATTATTCATAATTGCTGTAGCGGAGATAGAAGCAAATTCAAAGGCGCACAATAATTTTTAGCCATATATGCTTGAACCACGCGTACAAATTCGTTTATTTATATTATTTAAAAATTGATTAGGTACCTATATTACTTACTTACTTTTCTTTTGATGGCGCTCACAGCCCAGGATGGGCTTCGGCCTCAACTAACATTATGTAGTTATATTTTTAAATTAGCTGTGGGTAGGTATGGCTTTTACTTCCCATTTCTGACAAGATTTGAAAACTGTTTTTAATTGGCTAGTTCAGAAAAATCATATTTAAGTGTTCGTACTGGCAAAAGCTCATATATATGTGCTTTGACACGGTATTAGTCCTCTAAGATCTCATTTTTCCTGAATTATCTAAATCAAAGAGAAACTTTTTTGTTCAAACTGACGCTGCTCTAAGAAATAAGCCGCGGCCCAATTCTGCCAGCGTGAATGAGTTTTCGTGTATACGCTGCATATGCTAGGTATTCATGCTAAAAAAATATGTCGACAAATTTGCACGTCACTCTTGAGTCTAGAGGGATTGCAAATATTCATTTGCCATTCCATGATTTTCTGAGCGCACACAGAGAAAACTCACGCTTTTGGAATTTGGCTCCTTGACTAGAGAATTTCTATGTTTTGTATGAACAGTTGCCTTGGACATTTCAAATTTTGAAAACGTAGCCCCGAACATTTCTAAGCTCAGCCAAGGCCGTAAGAAACTGTTCCTGTTGTATTAAACATACACTAAACTTGACATCCCGTTGTTCTCCAATGGTTTAAGCCTCAAATGCGTTTCTTTCGGTAAATTAGCTTTGTTTTTATTATATACAGTTGGGGCATTTGACACGTTAATGTAAAGCCCCGACCATTTTTATCTCTTTTTACTTATCTCTTCAAGCCTTAGCCCCACCTTCGGACTTTGACAGTCCCTAGACTTGAGCCCCCAAAACTCTCTGGAATAAGGTTAGTTTTTAGGAAGTAAGTTGCTTAACCCTGGCTAGGTTTTTTGTCCAATATTCTCAGACCTTATTGCGCCAAAGCTGTTTTTTTGTTCCAATTTTCTGGGTTTAATTGTTAGGGAAAGATTGTCGTTGCATTAAAAATATCCGTATTCATAGCCCCCAACTTAGTTTTTGCCCGATTCGCTTCAGGCTTTAGCCCCAATCTTAGGGCTTAGAAAAAAAATTACATAACATGTATGCAAATAGTTCAGCCCCAACCACGTTATTTTGTCCATCAAATTTCATATCTTAACAATATTTTAGGCGGAATATAAAATTCTACACGTTCGTTGTAATGTATTGCTTTCTATATTTCAAATTATTTTATGATTCGGCTGTGGGGCGGGCTTTAGCCACTATAGCCAAACCCTTGGATCCGCTACTGAGAAGGGCATCTGTATATTTGGTACTTTACACTCCGTCGTATTTGTCCGATCCGGTATTTTTGTCGTATACACCCGATCATTTGTTGAATGCCGCCATGAAGGGTGTTTTTATGTGCATTTCTTGCAACCATACTCGTGAAGTGGTGGTTGCCTTGTAGGAGTATCGGGTGTTGCGCATCGTAGGACAGGAGGGAATTCTCTAAACGTCCTCCTGCTCTTAGAATCGCGTCTTTGTCGATAAATGCGTTTAACGAACGTAGAGTTTTGGGCATTTTAGAGTTTCCGAGAATGTGCTCAATTTCAGTTCGAAACATCTCCTTTTGTGCTGCTTTGACTACGATTACATGTGCTGCGTCCAATTCTTTTGGGCTAAGTGGACCCGCCAATGGTCCCAGTCTAGGTCTGCATTTGACTGTGAACCGACAACAAGTAGCGACAACTCGAATAACTTTGAGTAGACTCGAAAAGTTGTATATACACTATAATACAATGTCGTTGTCAATTACATGTATGCGGAGCACTTTAATTTTTCGCTTCTCTTCATCAGTTTGTAATTCAATGGGTTGATCTGGGAGATAGAATTCTCATTGACACCGTTCGTTGATTTGACGCGACTTTTGTTTTTGATGAAAGCAGGTTCACATGAATTTTGCCTTTGTTGTCTAAAACACGAATATAAATTGCTGCACCGTAAGCCTTCAATGAAGCATCGCAAAATCCATGCAACTCGATCGCCTGGTTGGTCTTACTCAGATGGGTCCACCGTGGAATACGAAGTTGCTCGATTTGAGGAAGTTCTCGGGGAAAAGCTTCCCAGTCTTTCTTCAAATTGGCAGGAATTGGTTCGTCCCAATCACAACCAGCCTCCCACAATTGTTGCATCATTAATTTTGCCGTGATGATGCATGGTGAAATCCAACCAAGGGGATCGAACAACTTGGCTATTGTTGATAACATCGATCTTTTTGTTGTTGCTTCGGTTGCAGGTTGCAGATTCTGGTAAGAAAAGCAGTCATCGATGGGAAACCATTTGATGCCGAGCGTCTTAACGCGATTGTCCGAGTTAAAAAAAAAAAAATCAGGTGGCGCAACGGCTCATGAAGAACAAGGGCCTAGTGACTAACAACTCGCAACCATTCCTGTGTGCGCCTTTCGACAGGAATGGAAAGGAGCTAGACGAGAAGCACTTATTCGTGACAAGTGATACTCGCAAGAGGCAGTAGCCCTGAAAAAAAATTCCGAGTTAAAAGGAACTTCAAAATCCAGCTCACGATCCTGAACAGGAATGTCTTCGATCATTTCCTTCATGTTACTCGTCCAATTCCTTAAGTTGAAGGAAGAGAGTTGTTTTGCTTCGTCATATTTCCTCATTGCTTCTTCAATCGAATCTGCTCCACTTATCAGGTCATCCACGTACATGTCCTCACGGACAACTTTCGCCCCCTCCGGAAAATTTGTCTGCTCATCACCAGCTACTTTCTTTTAAATTTTAATAGCAAGGTATGGTGCACTTGCTGTTCCAAAATTTGCCGATACATCTTCTCGATGTCTGCCGTAAAAGTGACTCGGTGAGTCCGCCATTTTCGAACAAGATCTGTAATGTTCGACTGCAATTTTGGACCCACCATCAAACAGTCGTTGAGGGATTTCCCATCCGAAGCTATCGCTGCTGCATCAAATACTACTCTCAGTTTTGTAGTGGAGATAGCTTCTTTGAAAACCGCATGATGTGGCAAGAAATAATGAAATGGAGTATCCAAAACTGCATCATTAGCATCAATTTCTTCCATGTGATGGAGTTCTCGGATCTGCGTCAAGCCTCTTCTCGAGAAGGAGAAATCGTCGAAAAGCACTTTGTCGACTCGATCCCATCGCTGAAAGACCTTCACCTTTGAACGGCAGCTTCACTTCATAACGTCCGTCAGGTAAGCGTCTTGTGTGCTGCTCAAAATGCTTGTCGCACGCGATATTCTCCTCGGTTAGATGTGTCTGGAACGGCGTTTCTTCCATGGTCCAAAACTTCTCCAACTGTGACGTCAAATCCATGGTTTGGACGAAGCTTCGAATTTGCCGGGGAACTTCCGCTGGAACTTTCCCTAACACGATCCACCCTAGCTCTGTCTTTTGCGCAATCGGTCCGATGCCATCGTCTGGGCATCTTATCTCAGGAAGGAGTATTTGGGCGCAGACGTCACTTCCGAGAAGTAGATCGATCGGTGCAGGCTCGTAGAGATAGGGATCTGCTAACGAGAGACCTTTCAGGTGGTTCCATTTGCCGGGTATCACTCGTTGGGTCGGGAGATGTCCAGTCAGCGACTTGAAAACCAAAGCCTGGACGGCAGTCTCAAACGTTGAGTGGCAGGACGCAAAACGTAATTCAACGCAGTGTTGCGTAGTGCCGCTCCTGACCAACCCTAACCCAGATACCTCGGCAATGGTGCGTCGCTTTTCCAGCTTCAACAGTTGTGCAGCAGCTTCGGTGATGAACGAACCCTATGTCGATCAAAGCACGTAGGAGGCGTATTTTCCCATCTGCAGCTCTTACCTTGACAACTGCTGTCGCTAGAAGCACCTGATGTGCAAAACTGTAATCACCATGCGACGCGTGGTAGTTTTAAATTTGTCCATTTGACTGGAGCTGTTGTTGTTGTTGTGCCAGTGGCTGGAACTCAGGCGCGTTTGGGTTCACGGACGCCTGAAACGAGTTCGTAGCAGGATTCCTCGACTGCTGTGATGTACCTGCTACAGGTTGTTGTTGTGCTTGTGTGTTGCTCGTTTGTTGATTGTTCACATGCAATAGTGAATGGTATCTTTGCTGGCAAAAATGGCAAGAGCTGAAGCTGAGACATGCTTGAAGAAGGTGGCCGTAAGAGAGGCAATTTTCGCATACTTGGAGCCTGCGAACAGTCCCTCTACGCCCGTAATGTCCAAGTTCAGGAAACGTTGGCATCTTCTCAAGGAATGTTTGCCCTGATTGCGTAATGTGCATGCTAGCTGCTCAGCATTGCTAGTCTTAGCTGCTGGTTTTGATGGCTGCTTAACTACCTGCTTTGCATGTAAAACCTTTGCCTTGGCTGCTTGGACACGTGGCTTTGTGTTGAAAGGTATATCTTCTCTGGTTCGGGAAGCTGATCCATTGACCTGCTGACTTACAACCTCAAGAGTAGGAAAACGGGTCTCCAAAAACTCGGTAAATTCACTAAATTTTGGTAAATCTTTTCTGTTTCCTAATCTTTCTTCCCACAGTTTTTGACACGAATTAGGAAGTTTCTGGCAAAGAAACCAAATCAGGACGGTCTCCCAACTTTCTACCGGTACATCCATGTTTTCGAGAGCTAGAAAACATTCTCTTGAGGTGTATAAAAGATCTTTTAAACCTGTTGCAGTTTCCCGAGCCAAAGGGGGTTGGCGTCTGCATTTGGATGTGGACCAGAATGCGCCTATGGTCGTACCGCTCTTTTAAAAGATGCAGCTCCATAACTCGCTGCTTCCACGAACAAATTCTGCAGAAAACGATGCGCATCGCCCTGCAAACACGATTGCAAAAAATGCAGCTTATCGATCATCCAGGCTTTTATTGTTGTGCCCAAGGGCCTGAAATCTGTCGTGGAAAGCGCGCCAGGTGGTGTAAGATCCGTCAAACTTTGGCAAATCAATACGAGGAAGTCGAATACCCGTATTCGATATTGGTGCAGCCGTGGAAAGGTGCGGACCACGCGTGTTTTTTGGCGCCGTATTGTTTGGCGTGGCCTTTTCAATGACGTCAACCAATTCCGCACGGTAATCAAAATAAATGTCATTTATTTGTTCATAAACCACTAATAATTCGTCCATTTTTAGCGTTTCCTCTAGCAAACCTGCCCAACGATGGCCTCGTGATATGATTTTGCAGTTTGCAAATCTTCTTCCGATTTTGCTAAGCGCCCCGAAGTATAGACTCTGCATTTGCGTTCTTTTGGCGCCATTTTAAAATTGGTAAGATCTTTAATTACTTTATTTAAAATACCTTTTTTGAGTTCACCATATTTATAGTTTTTATTCTCTGCCATTTTATTACAAAATTCTATTTTTCTATATTATATAGACTGGATATATTCGACAAGTTTTACAACACGTAACAAGCAAAACTTTCGCTTATACTGCTGCTGCTGCCGTCTATGTTGCTGCCAAGTTGAATTCTGGAACCTTCGCTGGATTTTTCAAGTTGAAATTTTGTTTAAAAATGTTAGTTTTAAGTTTAATTTTAAGTTAATTTTAATTACTTTAAGTAAATTTAACAATTAAAACCGAAAAAAAAATCACAGATTAAATTGAAATGTACGTAAAATTTAAGTCATGTGACTATGTTTGATCAATCGTAGATTGGATCTTTTTTTTTTTTTTAATTTATGAGCACACACTGCCAGGCGCGAACGCATGGGGGGTTTGGGGGTTCAAACAACCCCCCTCCCCCGAAATGTATGAATTTAACTTCCTCGCCATACAATTTCACTCTTAATTTTTGAGTTTTCGAAATTTTTTAAACCCCCCCCCCCCCGAAATTTTTTCCTGCGTTCGCGCCTGCACACACTTAATTATAATTGTTTGTTGTTCAAATTGTTCGAAATGTTTGAACTAATTCTAAAAAAGGCTCGAAGGGCCAATGTTAACGACAAGATTTTTATTATAAAAAATTAATAAACAAAATATGATTTCCAAAAGAAATAAAAATGCAACCACTTTGTTGGAAATTTGAAAAGATTATGTTTTATTGGGTCACAAGACCTAGTGTATAGTCGATTAGTACATTGAATACATTAATTCTTTGGTTTTGTAATGTGCTGAATAATTGTGGAACATAATTTTCAATTATGGCTCGTTCTGATGTGTCCTTTTCAAACGAGTACTTTTGTACAATAATCATGCCGCACACTAAAGGCGTTCTTACTACTCTTTTTAAAATTTACAAGCACAGTGCGAGCGTTAGGAAATTAAGGAATGATTTTTAAAGGAGATACCGATGCACATTGGTTTTGAAGTTGTGAATATCAAAATGGGGTGGAAAAATAGAGTCAGGTAAAGCATTCCACATTCTTGTTGTGTGACTAAAGACAGAATCTCTATACTTAACGGTACGTCCGAAACTTGGCGCAAGGGTAAACTGATGAGCATTCCTCTCTCTTTTTCCCTCTGAGAAGTCGGCGTTCCTCTTTTCTTTTCAGCCCTTAGAGCTCCCGGGCTACTCTCTCAGCACCTCTTGTTCGAGTCTGCAGCATTGCCTGGTAGACCTCGTCCTTAGCTTGTTGACAGTGTTTCCAATGTCCTTCTGCATTTGATGCTAGTGGCGGACTTCCCGAGAGATTAAGAGTTACGTGGTCTGCAAAAGTGCTAGCAGTCTCTTGCGATTTAAGCTTCTCGACATCGTACGTTTTCACAGCATCTGCTCTGCGTTGTCCGCATACGTAAGTATAGCTACCACCAGGTAGTGATTCGAGTCAATGTTGTTTCAATTGAAAATACAAAAAATCCGGATTATTTAATCAAATCTGATCGATACCATTATCATAAAGTTTCCTAAAACTCACATAAATATAAATTTCATAACAATAGAAACGAGTGTTCGATTACTTGGGAGTCCACACAGACTGTCACAATGATATCTTTAGCCTTCCATCCTCATTCTAATCCTCACCAAACACAACAACCATAAATATTTTAGACCATAGTCCCGTGTCCCTTTAGAATCTTTTATGTTTTTCACCTTTTTCTTATGAACTCTACCTGGCCTATACCTACTGAATACATAAATCCAAAGCCATATTTTCTCAACCGTCTTGTTGGCATCGGTGCTCCTGTGGCTCCTGACTGCTGCTCCTGGTTGGTAAACATATATATATATAAAATATACCAAGTTTATCGATTTAGGATTTTAATTGTGAGACAATTTCTTGTGGTGAACATTTTTATTGCGGGTTATTTAGATAAATTACCCATTATTATCGCACTCGAAATACCAACGGAATAAACGATTGCCATTGTGTAACATCCCTTTTTCTGTTACTTTTACGGGATTCCTTGGGGTGCAATGAAATTGAGAGATTAATGCCACCAAAATTAAGGTATTGTTGTGCTGCTGCTGCAGTAGTAAAGCTTTAGTTTTGAAGCCTTAGAGTAGAGTATATAAGAGTTATACAGATGGACATGGACGCAATCTTCTAATTAGAATTGTGCAATAACTCACAAACTTGACCTAAATAAATCTACCGGACAAAACAATATTCATACAATTATTATTATTGTGTTTTTGTTTTGGTAAAGGCAGCACACTACTAGATTTTGCTATATAAATATATAGAAAGGGATTTGGCAGGATGTGCTTCTTAAAATCAGGCCCCATGGGATAGATTAATCATTTCGGAGAGAAATAGCAACTTCATAGCAGGTGGTTTTACTTATTTTAAACTTCTATCTGATTAGAAAAAAGGGTTCATGCCTAAGACATTAAAGAGTTCTTTGTTTTATGATTAGAATTTTAATTTAAGAAAAGATACAACATATAAGTATATAATTTTAAAGCCAGATGACCCATTTTTTTTTATGTATAGATCTATCCAGGTGCAGGGCGTGCACAAACAATGAATTTGGTAACAAAAAATGATAGATAACGGCATGCTTATTAACTGAATGAGCTCTATGGGCTGAAAAGGAAAGATGAACGCTGACTTCTCAGGAGGAAAAAAAGAGCACGAGTAACGGTCGATGGAGTATATTGAGGGTATAGTGGCACGGGTGATGTTTGCATATTTTATCAAAGGGTAAAACGATCCACCCAAGGATACAAAGCCAGAATGAGAGTACAAATTTGGTAGTAGATACACACTCAGTGCTGAGGATCTGGAAAGAACACTTCTCTAGACTGCTATGAGCCGAAAACAGCAAAGATACCACTAGTAAACAGAACACTCCATTCAATTTGGACGATGATGGCCACCAGTTCCGTCCACCCGACCTAGCCGAAGTGCGTCTGGCGATATCCAAACTTGAGTCGTACAAGGCTGCTGGTGCGGATGGCTTACCAGCCGAACTATTTAAATCAGCGGGAGATGAATTGGTAAGGAGCATACACTCCGATGAATGGAACCTCTGTATAGTGTGCCCCTTCTATAAAAAAGGAGACGCTCCGAAATGCACAAACTACAGAGGAATAAAATCTTGTCCTAGGTGACCGCTTCAAACCTTTTGTCAACGATCTGATCGGTCCTTATAAACAAACAAACAATTGTACGCAACGCACAGGTCAACACCAGCGGTACTATCTATCAAAAGTCCGTTCAATTGCTTGCGTATGCGGACGACATAGATATTGTCGGTAGTAGCGAGCTGTAAAAGGCGCATTTGCAAGCATTGAATCGGAAGCGGCTTAAATGAGACTGGTGGTTAATAAGGACAAGACGAAGTATAGCGTATAGGCTGTCATCGAGAATCTCAACATCGGCATCGTCGACTCAGGGAAAATATCATGATGGATAGATATAATTTCGAAATTGTTAAGGACTTTGTCTACCTGGGTTCTACTATTACCTCGCAAAATGCCATCACTGCAGATATCAAACGAAGAATTACTCTTACCAACCGCTGTTTCTTCGGTCTAAGAAGGCATTTAAGTAGTAAGGCTCTCTCTCAGAAAACCAATGAGACCTAATACAAGACCCTAATCATCCCAGTCCTGCTCTATGGGGCAGAAGCATGGACATTGAAAAAATCGGATGAAAGTCTGCTAGCGTGCTTCAAGAGGAAGATTCTTCGTGTGATTTTCGGTCCGGTGTGTATCGAAGGAGTGTGGAGGAGAAGATTCAACGACAAGCTATAAGGGTTATACAACGACGTTGACCTGGTCGAAAAGCTGAAAATACAGCGGCTGAGATGTTTGGGGCAACTGCCCGACGAGTCTTCGAATCCAACCCCGATAGTAGAGGAAGAACCCGTAACAGGTGGCGCGCACAAGTGGAGAACGACATCAACCAACTCGGTGTGCGCAACTGGAAGCGGCTAGCTAGGGAAAGAGCTGGCTGGAGGGCAATACAAAAAAATCTGAAAATGTTGGCTTATTATTTGTTGTTTCGATAAAATTGTTATAGAGAATTAGGATCATATTTGGAATGCAATATTTTGAGAGTCACAATATTTTTCTTCTTTTTTTCTAGCCATTATCTGTTGAATGCCCATGTGATACAAAAGGTGACGAAGAAATGTTTCCAATCATAAAACAAAATTTAAATATAGTCGCTAGGTAACCTGTTAGTGTAGCATTTGGAAGAAGGTCCTATCTACGCTTTGTCGATTGTAAATTTGTTTTCAGTCTTTAATGGTGGAAATCGACCTTACAGACACAGAGTGAGTTATTGATCGAATCGCAAACCAAAGAAGTAACTTTCATTTAATACTTTACATAGAGATTACCCTGAGGTTACACAAGCCAGTACTGGCTTACAAGTTACAATACATTTAAATTTTCTTACTAACACATACAAACCTGAGCAACTTGCTCGTCAACTGGCTTGCCGTTTTTGAAACCAGTTGGGAAGAGAGTAGAGAAGACAATGGCCTCGTTCAGACTTGTATATAAAGCTATAACGATAGGTTTTCGCTGGAAATTTAATGCAAAATTAAATATTCTTTATACCACAACTTCTAATGAGAGGAGGGACCAAGAATTTTTAACATTTCCAAAATAGGCAACTGTCAAATATGATTGAAGGATGGCTATGATTATGATGAAATATACAAAATCTCTTAAAAATCCTAATTTTTTGGAAGTATATTTTTTTCATGGGAAAAATGAGAGTTTTGTGGATTTCGGTGACATTTGGAACATTCTGTTACCAATTTGTCAAGCCATAGACTGCCAAATTAAATTGGAATATTGCTACGGAGATGATGCATTGAAAAACTTAAAGATATCTGAATTTTTTGAGATTAAATTTTTTCCGCGGGAAAAGGCGATATTAGCGCCTTTGGTTGACATTTGGGAACGAAATATTCCTCGTACGACGTAATTTAGTTTCTTACCTATTTGTCAACGCATGAACTTACAAATTCCATTAAAGGATGGCTTCGATGATAATGGATTTAAAAAACCTCCAAAAAATAAAAATTTTTTTTAAATTATTTAAAAAAAAAATCGAAATTTTTGAATTAGATGAAAATCAATCCATGTTAATTTGACGCGATAGAAAAGTCTGTGAATGCATCTGTCAACGCATTGGCAGTATTATGCATTGACCATCGCAAGACTTCATGCAGACATCGACGTCATTTTTTGTTTAAGAAAAAATCGAAGTCCGATGCCAAAGCAAATTCAATAAAATTGTGCATTAATAATACTAGATAGGCTGTCCTAGTAAAAGCTGAACGTGACCGCAGATACTTGAAAGCAACCATATTCGCGTATACGAACTTGACAGTCAATCTATGTAGCCAACTGGCTTGCAAGTACTGGCTCGTGTAGCCTCAGGGTTAAACGTTTAAAAACCAAAAACATACTTATGTACCTGAGGTGTACGGAAAGAGAAAGAACTCAAACTAACTTGTTAGTATAAACGCCAGTTGTCTCTAAGTTCGATTTATAAAGATAAAACTCGAAATTGGATGGGCACGATCAGGTGACCTCGGTGGCGCAATGCGTAGTGCATATGCCTCAGAAGTGGCTGGTCTAGGTTCAATTCCAATTGACGGCACTAATTTATAAAATTAAAAAAGGATGGTTGGTGTGGCAGCCAACTGCAATAATTCTAGCCAAATGCAATGGTGGTAGCCCACTCAAGTGGTTATTGTTCATTCAAAAACATTAACAGTAGGGCTGGCCAAGAGACGAGACTAAGCGAAACTTTTGGAAGTCTCGTCTCGGTCTCGTTAAAATCGAAACTTTTCAGTCTCGTCTCGTTCTCGTGTCAGTCTCGTGTAATTAAGTCTCGTCTTGGTCTCGTCTCCGAAAAATACGATTTCCGGACAACCTGTTGATTATTGAAACGAAATATTTTCGATTATGGTTTGAATACGTGCAGAAGAAAATAAATATTTAACTGAAATTGGATTTTTTAATTTATGAGACTCTCTGTAAATTTCGGTACAGATAAACAGTCTCGTCTCGGTCTCGTCTCGGTTGCTTAAAAGCAAGTCACGTCTCGGTCTCATCATGCGAGACCGAGATCGAGACCGAGACTTTTCTCGTCTCGTGGCCAGCCCTAATTAACAGTAGGTTTAACTAAATTAAAAGTAATTGTTATATTGGATTGGTATGTACATAGGTGTCCTCTGACCCCTCCCCCCCTATGACTGAAAATCTTTGTTTTTACGAATATGTAATGTTCTGTTGTGATAATGACTTTTTCCTTACTGAAATTGAAATTGAAAGATCTTATTAAATAAAATTAAAAATTTCTAATAAGAAAATATTAAAACAAAGTAAAAATTTGAACAATCTGAAAATTCTAAATGTAAGTTATAGGTACATAAACATAAATTCTAACTCCCGTATTTATAAAGAAAAAAATAGTTATTTTTATGAAAACTACACCATGGAATAAAAATTTTTCGCACTCAAACTACAGGCAATTGCTTACTTCTCCATTTGAGTCCGGAACATTCTTATTCCATGGTGTAGTTTTCCTAACCACGGGAGCTTAAATAACTATTTTTCTTTATAAATACGGGGGTAAATATAAAAGTGCCTGAACCCTAAAGTATAAATACAAAAAATTGTTCTGTAGGTGAATTTAAGAATATTGGTCAACATTTTAAGACATTCTAAAATTTAAAAAATCGACTGTTTTCATTGAGCACGGGTTGTAATCTGGAGTCAATACCTGAATACAAATAAAATGTATGCTTTTGTCACTTTTCATACAATAATTCTGACCTAAGTTTAAACCAATTTAAGGGTCCTAAACGATAATCTCGAAGATATACTTAAGTTCTTAATATTTTTAAATTTGAACTATGTCCTTTCATTCAAAATATGTAAAAAAAATCCTAACTTTTTATTTTATAAGCCCATCGGGCAGATAATCCTTACAAAAAAAGGCTTACAATTTTAAGGATTATATATTGTCTCATAAAATTCATAAATCATCTCTCAGATATCTTTCCTTTCAAACATAAACTCGAAACCTATCGCATATCTATATAAATTCAAAGAAATCAGAGTCTAACCAAAATACTTTGGTTTATTTTTTTTTTTTTTATATTTTCATAGCAATAACTGCCGAAGTAATCCCATTCCGTATAACAAACAATCTAACCCTAACCTTTTACCCATGTCAGTGAGTAACAACAAAAAAAAAGACTTAATCAAATATTTTTCAAAGCCCCAAAAATATGGCTCATGTTTCTATACAACATTACACACCCTTAATCCAGAACAGACAAAAAAAGACTTACCACACAAGTTTTCCTATTTTTTTCCTTTCCTAAAATCAAAGCTCAGAAAATTTCACGATTTGTTTAAATGTAAATCGGTTCCAGTTACAAAAAAAAAAATCAAATAAAGGTGTAAGTTCGTAGGTATGATGTGAATAAAAAAAAGAATCCCTTCCGCAGATTCACAATATCGTTTCAAATAACACCTGTTTGCTTATATTATGTTGGTATATACCTATACCTATGTATGGGCTTGTGCATATGTACCTACCTCAAACGACCCAAATATTGAAATATACCTTTTGATATATCCTTCTTCCTGCCTCTGGCAAACACTGATGTAAATTTGCATATGTATGCCAAGCCTGAACAAATAATGTTCGTTCCTTCTTTTACATTCAAGATAACATGCCACTCGTCAAAAATGAAAATGACGCATAAATTTTCGAAACCCAAGTCTTCGAACAGAAAATGTAAAAAAAAAATCAAACAAAAAAAGGGTATGAAATGGAAACCATCCCGTTATGGCGAATAGGGTTGGGCCTCACAAAAGCCAAATAAATCCAACAATGTTTTTAATATTGAAACAAAATGCTTCCCCTGAATAAGTAGGTTGCTACAAATAATAATAACTTTCGAAAACAAATATTTACTCAAATCAATAAAAAATAAAAATGAAAAAATAGTATTTTGTTTCAATGATTTTCAAGTCCGTTGCGAAGGTTTGAAGTTTGGGAAGTTGTGCACCACACCGGGACCGGGAGCTGCCGCGCCGCACCATACAAATTTTGTGCAACAATACTGGTTCTACTCTAGAAAAGTTTTTAGGGCTAGGACTAGGATCGAGTTATATATTTATTTTAATGGGACTGACGGGTATACAAATACATATCTACGATGTTTTTGTTCATGGCTTAAGTTCAACCTAATATTTTCAATTCGTTTGTAAAGTTTTATGAAAATTATATCCTCAAATTCTAGTTAAATTTCTATAGAGCCGAAGCCGAGCATCAGGTCTATACTCGTACTATAAGTATAAGCCCATTCTTTCACAAATAAAGAATAAAAAGGAGAAGAAGGTTGAAAACGCTCTCTTTCAAAGAACAACAAAAGTTGAAACAGACAAAGTTATTCCATTCAATATTCAGAACTTGTAGAAACAGGAGCTCCCATCGCTGCTAGAATGCAGGGTCGCCCGCTATAGAGCTATCCTAGGTATACAACATATAACCGAACCGAGCCGCCCGCCATCATCGCCACCCCGTTCGTCGTCGCAACGAGCTCGCAAAATCGAGTGAACTTTATTAAAACATCCCTCAGGGCATTTTGCAATTCGCATGTTTATGATTGTTTTTTTTTTAATATTTTTTTATTTTGAATTTTCCGTTTGTTTACCGTTTCTAATGAAATGAAATTTAACTGTTAGGTAAAAAATAAAACAAACTATGAAAGAAAAATCAAAAGAGAGAAAGAGTCGAATGAATAAACTCAAGGACTCGAGGTTCTTTTTGTTTTACTGTTTTATGTTATCCGCTCGCATTGAGTTAGCATTTTGGTTCTGTGGAAAGTTTAGCAATCGAAAGGATAACAATGCGAGCAATTACAGTTGGCTGCACTTCCTTGTAACTTTTTGGGTTTTGTTGTTTTATTTTTATCAAAATAACAAAACAGAACAAGTAAAAATGAAAACGAAAGAAACAAAAAAATTAAATAAAAATTCGAGAAAAATTTCTTTGCTTATTCTCTCGATCTTTGTGTGTTGTTTTAGGACATTTTTCCTTCGAGTGGTAGGATACCTATGCGCATTGAGTTACTTATTCGTGTGGAAACAAACGAAAAAATCAAAGACTTTCTTTTTGTGTTGGTTTTCTTATAACGAATGCCTCCTTATTCCTTAGTGCGGTTGAAGTTTTATAAAAATTAACATCTGTTTCGGACGCATTGTTGCGTACCATTACATTTTCAGTACCTATATACTTTGGTCAGAATAAACAAATTTTGTTTTGATGATTTATTATTCTTCTTCTTTCAACTGGTATTGTTTTTGGGCCAAAAAAAAAAAATCACAAATAAATTCTAGATTTAAAGGAGACTCAAATTATGCTTTGAAATGTTGAGAAGTAAAGCCATAGCATTCCAATTGTTATGACTGAGTTTAAATTATTCTGTTTTAAATGTGTTGTGCACATAAATACATGTACGTGTCCGTACGTCCAGTTGTGTTTTTTTCTCATCTTTTTTTTATTAATTTTAAGCAATTGTGCAGATATTATAACAAATTAAATTTGTTGGGGAATGAGAAATTTTACTCGGAATAGCTTTCAAATCCAAAGAAAATTCGCATTGGCTGATTCGAGCTCTAAAGAGGTTATTAGGTTCATAGAAGTAAGTTTCCGTAGTTAAAAGCCCAACCTCACTGAGGAAGGAGTTTCGACAAGACAGACAAAAAAAAAAAAAACCGGCAACCGTCATATTCAGATCATTCAGATCAAAATTAACTACAATATCGCAACACAGAAAAAAATATCGGTTGTCATATTGACAAGCGCTGGTTGTTAACTGAAAATTGTTATATTGATGAACAAAATTTTCAATATGCCAACTTGTTTCTCACATTTGATTTGATTTGATTTGTCAATTTTCGATTATCAATACGATGACCGAAGTTTTCTATATGATGATATTGATTATAAATACGATTATCGTTTATATACAGTTGTCATATTGACCATCGTGGTTTTCAATATGAAAACCCAGATAAATTGAGAGAACAAAGAAAAACGGTAAATCTTAAGTCAAACTAATTCCATTGTAGAAGTCTTCATATTAACAACTATAATTGTCAATATAATGATAACATCGTTACAGTTGTCGTATTGACGACAGTCAAGATCATCAATATGAAAAATGAAAATCCAGACAACATTTTTAGCACAAATAAAGGGGTTAAACAAAATGTTCTCCAGTTTTTATTTTTAATATCGCGTAAAGCGCGTCAGACCGAGACGAGACTGAACATTTGCTATTTTAACGGTCTCGTGATCGTGACCAGCCCTATCCGTGATGTTTCCCTAACGGGACATAGGCCCTCCACTACTCCTACGCGCCATCGTGTACGATTTCTGGAAATGTATTTCAGCTCAACTTGTCCCCAGTCGTGCCGATTCCTGTTCGATCGTTCTTCGCCATGTACTTCTAGGCCGGCCCACTTGTCTGCCCTCCTGTGTGAGCGGGTTCCACTGCTTTGATTGAGGTGCAATGCACCGGTCGCCTTTTCGAAGCGTATGGCCAATCCACTGCCACTTTCTCATCAATATGAAAATTTCCAATCATCGCTATCATCATATTGACAACCGCGATTATCAATGACAACGATCATCGTATTGACCACAGCAATCATCATATTGACAGTCGTGGTTTTCAATATGACAATCGCTGTGATAAATAAGACGATCGTGGTTGTACGATTAACATTGATAATCAGTATGACGATCGCGGTTGTCAATATGATGATAGCGATGATTGGAAATTTTCATATTGATGATTACGGTCGTTGGTAAAAAAACAACAACTTTTTTAATCAATTTGATGAACAAAATTATCATTATGACAACCATTTTTGGTTCAGTGAATAGTGAAGGTTGGTTCAACGATAACGTACGATGTTAATTGTAAATAAAACTAAAAGTGTTCAGAGAATTATCTAAACTAGTATCGCCAGTGGCCAAATAATCGGCTATACTATATGAGTTTGTTTAAATTAGGAGCAAAAGCTAGATCTGTTGTGCTAATGACTCCCTCCTTGAGTCGCATGTTCTATGCATAACTGCTCTCAGTATTGATAGAACATAAATATTTGGTTGGATTATAACCCAACGACCTGCATTCAACATCAAGGCCCAAATATTGGCTAGTAAAGCTGCATGATCTGAACACAAAGCATATAGTGTGTCATGCAGAGTTATAAGAACTCATCCAAAGATGATGCTAAGTGGTTATACATTTTAATATTTTTTTTATTTTATTTTATTTTTTATTTTCCATCATCTACGAGTATTTCTTTTTTGTTTCGGGTATTATTGGCCAAACAGATTTAAATTCACAATCAAAATCATTTGGATATCTCTGACCGCAATGTACCTAATAGTCAATTTCTAAGTACGATAAAACAACAAACTTACCAAGTGCTTTTTGAAGACACGTTTTGACGTTGATAGAATCGAAAAACCTTCTGAAAACTATGAAAATGTCGACCTTTTAATTGTACTCATGAACAGGTTATTTCAGGGAATCAGGGTGTTACTTGGAATGCAATATTTTAAGAAAGTTACAATATAGGTACTTCATGTTTCCAACCCGCAAACAAAAATTTAAGTATACTGGCTGGGTAAATTATTAGTGTAGCTTTAGCAGAAGGTCCTTCTCTACGCTTCTACCATTAATAATTTGTTTATATGTTCATACACAGGCGTCGTGACCCTCCCCCCCTGGCTGAAAGTCTGGATCCGCCCCTTTGGTTGTGTGTCATAGACCAACTTCTGTGAAACGTGTTAAGATTTTTATCAAGAAATTTGTCTCCCCCTCTGACCTAATCTTTAAGGCCTTTATTCGTCCAATATTTGAGTATAGCTCTCATATCTGGAATAGAATACAAAGAAGAGCCATGAGAATGTCATTCATTGCTTAGTCGTTATTTTATAAACAGTATTCTAGTGAATACCAGTTTGCACTTTTCCCTTTATTCAAACTTCCGTAAGACTTTATTTATTTATTTATTATTTATTTATTTATTTTATTTTCATCATCAATAAGGGTTAAAAGTAACTCTTACAGACTAGCGAAATATGTATACAAAATCTGTCTTAACATAAATTTTAGTTAATTAACCAGAAAGAAGGCTAAGCATATTTTTAAATGTATCCCTTACTCAAATGAAAATTCAAATCAATAAAATCAGATCTTTGGTTAATTTCTCTGACGCAGCGAATTATTGGCTCGTTAACAGCATAATTTACTGTGCATTGCCTCATGGAATTATTTTCTCAAGTGATGTGTTAAAAATAAAACATAGTGTTCGAGACAGGGAAGTACCACAATTCCTTAAAACAATGAGAGGAATTTCGTCTGGGCCAGTATTCTTATCATTTAAAATTTGAAGTTTTCACTTCTTCGGCTTTTTTGGTCATTATAGTTAAATAATGAAAGATGTTCATTAGATTTCCCAACGTTTCGACTGAGTTTTCAGTCTTCTTCAGGGGCACTTTATTAAACAATGAAATAAAAAATAGGAAAAAACATTTGTATGTATACATTTGGTTATTATGGTCTTACACTTACAGGTATTATAAACAAAATTATTTTTAATTTTTACATTTAAATAAAAAATTAAAAAAAAAATTAAAAATTAAAAAAAAACAAAATTGTTTAGTAGATTACCACTTCTTAGTAAGAAGTTTAGTCAACAGAACTGCTTATTATTTAAAGATAAAAGAAAGATATACACGGAAAAGAAGACAATTATTTTAGTATGTATGTTAGGGTGGAGTGATAATTTTTGTCTTAGAAATTCAAAAACATACCCCCCGCAAAAGTTGTATATGGCTCTTAAGTACATTTTAAGATGTTTTATTATTTTTTATTTTGACCGCTAGGGGTCGCGCAGTCCGAAGCAAGAAATCGGTTTTGTGTTTTTTTTTTCATTTTACCTTTTTTTCAGTGTAGCAGGCATTATACAGCTTAGAAATGTATGACGGAATTTAAGATGGTCCTTTTATCTAACAAAATGTACTAAGTCACTTTAATGTGCGACGTCATTTTTTCAAATATTTTGTACTTGACAACATTAAATAAACTGTTTTTTTACATAACAATATTTTCAAGGGACCAATTTGGGTAAGGTATACAGTTTCATTTTCTTAATGTTTTGTATGTAATTCAAACAAAAGCTAATTGCGCTTCACTCATTTATATATTTATGTACCAAAGGGTATACGAATAGCTCTTTGTTTTGAAAAAAAAGCGTAGTTTAATTATGTATTTTTGTGTGCAAGTGATATAAAAACATTCTAACTCGATTTGTAACTACCCAACTTCATACATCTCCTGGGATTTTTGTTTCCATAATTTAAATCAAAATGGATACTCCATCAACAAAATTTGTCAAATAAATGGAGGTGAAAAATTATGTATATGTATGTGTTACCGACTTAAGTAGATATTTCGACTAAATTACCTATAAAATATAGTTTTAAAAAAAATCATACACAAATACGATATTTTTCAGTCCCAAAAGTTTATTTTCGAGAAAACTATTTAAAACTCAACAAGAAAAGGACTGCAAATTTTAAAACTCCAATCATCAGAAGAATACCCGACACCATTAAAGCTGAAGTGCTTTAATTTTAGGTTCTGTTTTTGTTCCTTCCAAAGAAATAAAATTGAAAAAGAACGCTCCTTGATCAAAAGATCTAAACAAAAATTGCAAATAGGAAATTGGACAATTCTTTTGTCACTCTTCTTGAAGTTTTGATCACGAACCTCTTATTAAAGTGTAGAAGGCGGCAAAAAGTTTCATAATATCTCATAGGCAACTTCTACAATTGTTACAGCCATCTTGATGATATCGATGGTATAGATCAGCCAAATATTGCTGATAGAAGTTATATAAGAAGTAGGTAGAAATCAAAATCAAGGATGCAATTGTCTCAGGTCTCAGACCGGAATATTTTGGGGATCTATCTTCACGGTCGCAAAGATTTAAGCCAAATTTCTAGTAGGTGACTTAGTTGCTCGAAGCTTTCAACTTCAAAATTTCTTTTTTGAATCTGAAAAATATCTAGACCAAAAAGATCGGCATTAGATTGAAATCGACGTTTCACCGAACATCTATTAATCATGGAACTTATTCAAGAAGACCTTCGCTCAAATTTATAGGATCGTTCAGGAAAAGTTGATCAGTTGCCTGAACAGGATTCCTCAGTGAAAAATCAGTTTGGCTGTCAAAATACTGAAGAAAACAATTTTTGGATTCGCTTGCTTAGCTTTTGACGGAGCAAAATCTCCGATATTTCTGTTTCGTGAACGCGCCTAATTATAAAATTATTAAGCAGCTACTTTTGAGAAGAACTTTGTAATGAAGAAATAAAACAAAATATTCTAACAATTCAATAACAATTAAGTTTTCTTATAATAACCATAATAGTTTAATAATTCTTAGATTTGTTTTAATAGTCTTTAAGCCATATAAATTAAAAACGTATGCTAAACTAATACAAAACTTTCAGTTGCGACACCTGGCGGTCAGATTAAAAATTACAAAAAATATTAAATCGCGCTAAAAGGACTCCACGCAACTTTTTGGATGATTTTTGTTCAAGCAAAGTTTTTTCCAGTTTTCAAATGTAATGCGCGACCCCTAGCGGTCGTTTTTAAAAGTAAAGAAACATCTTAAAATTCATAAAATAACCCAAAGAAACTTTTTGGGGGGGTATGTTTTTCATATTCTCTTCACTTCGTTTTTTAGTTTTTAACTGCAATGCGCGACCCTTAGCGGTTATTTTTTGAACTAAAACAAAATCTTTAAATTATAACAAGAACCCAATACAACTTTTGCGGGGGGTATGTTTTTGATATTCCCATTTAATTTTTTCCCCATATAAGATCGCTCCACCCTAATGTATGTGTAAATTTATAGTGGTTATGTAGAGACTAGAGAACAATAAACCGATGAAATACATTGTGTGTCTTGCTTCCTGTTCATATTATTTTTGTTATTTAAAATGTGTAATTTTTCTAAAGTGTTTTTTTTTTGATGTTTGTTTTTCAGTTGAAGTATTTGTGTATTTTTAAAATCTGGAGCATGGTTTTTTTCTATACTATGACTGGCAAGAGCTGTTTTTTGGGAATTTTTCGATTTTATATCCGATTTGTGATTTGAGATCCTCTGTTTTAAAAGTGGTTTTGTTGTACCAATATAACAAAGCCCACAGTTTCGTTGCCTAGATAATCGATCTTATAAACGACGTCTGTGCATTGATCCTTTTGACTTATTTTGGTCAGTTTTGTTGTGTTTGGTTGGATTTAAAAGCAATGTTGACATCTTTAGCTTTATCACCGATGGTTTTCTTAAAACTTTCAGCAAGTGGGCACGTAAACCAAACTTTCAAAGAAGGCTGTTCTCTCGTTTTTATTGTTTTGTTGGTGATTAGTATGGTGTTGTTCAATGAATTCTCGGATCATATTTGGTGGATATCCATTATCCATCAGAATCTTGGTGACTTTATCTTTATTGGCGGGATGGAATTTTTTGTCACTGATTGTGAAAACTTTATTGACAAGGTTAGAAGCCGTATTCACTATAATGTGTTTTGCTTGATTTGAACGGAAATTGACAATCCTGCCGGATGCCGTGTCTTTTTGATGCCAGTCAAAGGAAAGATGATTTCTCTAACGATGTATTTTCACGTCCAAAAATGCAATCGTCCTTTTTTCTTCGTTCTCCACCGTAAATTGGATTTTGGGGTTGAATGCATTAAGACATTCGAACACTTTTTTAATCTCTCCCTTTTCCATTATCGCAAATACGTCATCAACGTATTTGGCGATGAATTTTGGCGGATTTATTGATTTGAACGATTCTTCTAACAAAAAAATCTATAACGAGGTCGGCGACGGTGGGTGAAAGTGGATGCACATTGGTACTCCATGTATTTGTTTGTATATGTTGCCGTTGTATTGAAAAAGGTTGTTATCCTCCAAACAAAAGTCAAACATTTCTAAAAACTTTTTTAAACTAAGGCTTGTATTTTCAGTGATAATATTCCACTTTATCTTAATAATGTTGATGGCAACATGCACTGGAATATTGGTAAAAAGTGACACCGCGTCGAAGGAAACTAAGACGTCATGTTCATTTAATTTCAATTTTGTTTGTTTTTTCAATGAACTTGAATGAATTTTTTACAGTGTACTCTGAGTTGCGAGTAACACAATGTAAGATTTTCCCTATGTATTTTGATAGTTTATAACACGGGACTTTCATAGACGATACAATGGGTCTCAGTGGCAAATTTGGCTTGTGGATTTTTGGCAGTCCATAGATGGAAGGGAGCTGAGCGGTGTATGTTGTCATGTTTTGCTTTTCTTTATCAGTTATTAATTTGTTTGTGTGGAGGTACTTTACAAATTCGTTTTTTTTGTTTTGAAGAGATGAAATTGGATTGTTTCGTATACCTATTCTTATCGTCATTCATGCTAGATAAAACTTTTTCAACCTCTGTTATGTTAAAACTTAACTGCCCAATGTTAACCATACTATTAGATGGTGCAAAGAGAAATCATAAATTTTTTCTGAGACTAAATTAATTAGATTTGAAAAATTTGGCAAAATTATTGCAAATGTTAGGGAGATCTGTGTACGTTTATCCCAAATACTCCCTGCACTTTGGAATTCCATTATTATTTTTCTGTATTTTTAATAAAAGTCCGAAAATACTTGCTATTAGTTTTTAATATAGATTCCATTGAACAAATATAGTTTATATAAAGAAATTTATTTAACAAGTTGAAGCTCTTTTCAAGAGCAATGTATTCACCTTTCAAATTAGCATCATACGAAGAAACCCGCAAAAGTTTATAAACTTTGATCTTTCTATTTTTCAAATGTATGAGTCCTTTAATGTACCAGGGTGGCTTAGAGTCATTTTTAATTTGTGTATTATGAACAAAAATGTCGATTGCTTCCTAAAGAGCACTTAGAAAATCCCTATAGAAGTAAGATAAATCAAAACTATTATTAAAATCACTGAGCAAAACTAATCGATCCAAATAATTCGCTATGCCAACAAAATTGGCTTTTGCAAAGTTAAATTTAGATGAGTTTTTAGTTGTATGTTTAAAGAAATTAAGTATGATGTATAGAATTAGTTATACAGTAGACTTCGCTTTACTGGATCACCATAATTGCAGAACATTTGTTTCAGTTAAGCGCCGTTTTCAGTTAACCGAACTTCGGATAACTGAAACTTGCTTCAAATAAGCGGAGTTTTGTCAAAACACATTAAATTTACATTTTTGGGGTGGTATCTCCAGTTTGTGATTTTTAAATAAAAATTGTAATTAACTAATAGAAATAAAATATATTTTTAATTAACTTATTAATTAATTTATTAATTTAAAATAAAACAGATTTCACAACTTTATATATAATTTTGATTAACGACGCGTTTCGGGCGTTCTCCCACCATCAGGTACACGTATATACATAAATTTCACTAGCCTGAAAATCAAAAAAAAAAAAATGTAGGCATGATTTTTGGTATTGTGTCAAAATAGTTATATTTCCATAAGAACTCTTCAAATTCAAACAACAAAGGCATTTACAATTTTAATCACAAATAATGCGTCAGCCATACGTTTTCTGTCGAAAATTTTTGAGGGTAAGCTAAAAAAATAAACAAATTTAAAAGAAACGACCAACACCAGGAGGAATAGCAAGAAATAGGATTTTGACAATTCAGAATTGACATTCCGATTTTAAAAGGTGTTTGATTTAAAATTTGATAATAGCGTTCAACGGTCGTTTTACTTATGCGGAGTTGAATAAGAGAAAAATGTTCATTTGTGGCAAAAAAATTTATTTCAATTATCCGCAGTTTACAATTAAGCGGAGTTCAGTTATGCGAATCAGTTTGTGTGAAAAATTCTCAAAAAGGCTCCGGAATAAATTTCTTGTTTCAAATAACCGATGTTTTCAGTTAAGCGGAGTGCAGTTAAGCGGAGTTGACTGTAATTGGAAAAAGTGATTCATTTACTGACATTCCCAAATCTTTATCAAGAATTCGCATCAGTTTACCGTCGAGCCCAACTTCGGGCGTACTTTATTGTCATTTCAAGTTAATAGATTCTTTTTTTAGCAGCTGCAATACTATAATGTGGAATGCTTTACCGGCACCATTTTTCCCGGCCATTTTGATATTGAGAGATTCAAAACCAATTTGCATTTCCCAACGGGGAAAAGGAATGCTATGAAAGTAGGAATTAGTAGGCTTGCAAGGCACCGCTTAGCTTGTTGGATATAAGAGGGCAGTAGCGGATCTAGGATTTGGCTGTGGGGGGGGGGCTTGCAGTTTGGAGATCCATTTTAAGACCTTAAGTAATAAAATTAGCTTGTCCCAAGATAAATTTTATAATTTATAACAAATAATAGAGATCAGTTTAGGTTTAATGCAAGACCGTACTCAACTTCAGTCAAACTAAACTTCACACAACGCGGCAAAACATTATTTTTTATGAAATTTAAGGAGCTATATCGCACTAAGCGGCAACTGAACTTCATACAAATTCATACGAATTCGTGTGAAGTGTAGTTCCGATGCAGTGCAGTTCCGGCGAGTGCGGTCTAACCTTTAAGGCTCAAGTATTTTTTTTTTTCCTTTTCCTTTAATGATATCCGTTTTTTGTGTGCCTTTATAACCGCTCCTGTCGCGCTTCAAAAAGTTTTCAATACAAAGAACAATAACAATTATTCATAATTGCTGTAGCGGAGATAGAAGCAAATTCAAAGGCGCACAATAATTTGTAGTCATATATGCTTGGACCACGCATACAAATTCGTTTATTTATATTATTTAAAAATTGATTAGGAACCTACATTATGTAGATATATTTTTAAATTAGCTGTGGGTATGTTTTGAACTTCCCATTTTTGACAAGATTTGAAAACTGTTTTTAATTGGCTAGTTCAGAAAAAAATATATTTAAGTGTTCGTACTGGCAAAAGCTCATATATGTGCTTTGACACAGTATTAGTCCTCTAAGATCTCATTTTTCCTGAATTATCCAAATCAAAGAGAAACTATTTTGTTCAAACTGACACTTTACGACATAAGACAAAGCTGTTCTAAGAAATAAGCCGCGGCCCAATTCTGCGAGCGTGAATGAGTTTTCGTGTATACGCTGCATACGCTTTATAGGTATTCATGCTAAAAAAATATGTCGACAAATTTTCACGTCACTTTAGGGTCTAGAGGGATCTGCTTTTGCATGATTTTCTGAGCGCGCACAGAGAAAACTCACGCTTTTGGAATTTTGCTCCTTGACTAGAGAATGTCTATGTTTTGTATGTACAATTGCCTTGGACCTTTCAAATTTAGAAAACGTAGCCCCGAAAATTTTTAAGCCGAGCCAATTATTTAACATACACTAAACTTGGCATCCCGTTGTTCTCCAATGGTTTAAGCCTTAAATGCGTTTCTTTCGGTAAATTAGCTTTGTTTTTAGTATATAGAGTTGGGGTATTTGACACGTTAATGTAAAGCCCTGACCATTTTTATCTCTTTTTACTTATCTCTTCAAGCCTTAGCCCCAACTTCGGACTTTGACAGTCCCTAGACTTGAGCCCCCAAAACTCTCTGGAATAAGGTTAGTTTTTAGGAAGTAAGTTGCTTAACCCGTGGCTAGGTTTTTTGTCCAATATTCTCAGACCTTATTGCGCCAAAGCTGTTTTTTTTCGTCCCAATTTTCTGGGTTTAATTTTTAGGGAAAGATTGTCGATGCATTAAAAATATCCATATTCATAGCCCCCAACTTAGTTTTTGTCCAATTCGCTTCAGGCTTTAGCCCCAATCTTAGGGCTTAGACAAAAAATTACATAACATGTATGCAAATAGTTCAGCCGTTATTTTGTCCATCAAATTTCATATCTTAACAATATTTTAGACGGAATATAAAATTCTACACGTTGTAATGTATTGCTTTCTATATTTTAAATTATTTTATGATTCGGCTGTGGGGGGGGGGGGCTTTAGCTACTGTAAGAGGGCGCTCTGGTCCCGAAATCAGAGTGCCAAAAAGGCAAACAAAAAAGATAAACAAAACCTTAAGTCGCTATCAGCACGACAAACCGTTCTGATGCTAAAAGTGTCCTAAAAAAATACACCAACGTCTGTTTTAACTTTTGTAATATTTAAGAATTTCCTTTTTTTATTATTACAAGTTTTTGTGCATCATTAAATATGTTTAACTCATACTCGTTAATTTCCTCCTTTTTCCATTCCACGCATTTTCCTCTAAGTTTCTTTTTTATCCGACAATGAAAAAAAACTTATGGGTTTTCTTATCACAAGTCTTAAAGTTTATAGCTGTGTAATGTCCGAAGGCATTTTAAACGATTGCTATTAAAACATACCCATCAGAATACACTGACTATATAAACCAAACAATCTATATGCACATACCGACTGGGTCAAGACTCAAGGCATACATACATATTATTATCCAATCTTCTTTTACGCAACTGAAATATATCAAACCCTATAAAAAAGTAAATAAAAACATCACAAAATAAGACACCCCCAAAACAACGGAAGTCCATATAACAAGGAATGGTAAAATGTCTCCTCCCCCCCTCCCCCCTTACCAAAAAAAAGCATCTCACGACGACACTAAACTGCAACCCTTGTAGTTACCTTTGTTTTATATTATACTGGTTCTTTATGTATCTATGTAGAGGTTGAGGTACATTATTACATTCAACATTGAAAGATACAAAATTTTTGTCAAAATAAATCCCATGGGACTTATAAGATCCTGATAAAATGAGATACATTAGAATGGCTATAACATATACGTTATACAAGCTTCTTGTTATTTCCGTTTTTGTTTGGTATGTTTAAGGCTTCAGAGAATGCAAAGAAACACTTTCTTATTTCAACTGATTTTTTTTTTCGACTGGGTGCAACACCAATGTTCTTGCCCCTTGTCGCGTCGCTCTTCTTTGCACGCAATGTTTATAACATTTTTTGATTTTTTTTTTAAGGCCGAGACTCATACCTAAGCTTAAACGCATTCCTATAACGATTTTAAAAGGTAGAAAGTTAAATTTAATACTTTGGACCTACAAAACAATTTTTATCTGGATAGTTTTAGGGCCAGTCTGTTCACAGTGGGGTAAAAATGCAATTTTATTTTCATAGGCTTTTATTAAATGATGGTCAACTGAAATCGGCTGATTAAAGATGTGGTAAAAAAAAATATTGAATACTCATTGATTAAACCAACTGGCCCTTAATTTTGAAAACAAAGTGAGATGTAAGCCTAATTTGAAAGTTTTGCAGATAAACTCGAGATATCAATTCTAACTTGGTGAGAACTAGAATTTAAATCTAATCTCGCAATGAAAAAAAAAAAAAAAAAAAAAAAGGGGTGGAATCGGCTGGATTGACGACCCCAGCAAACGAAACAAGGACGAGTTTCGGATCTGCACATGGAACGTGCTGTGTTTACTCAGAAACCGATGGCATACGGAGTCTAAAACCGTGTAACAATTACTATGCGGGTACTTCGTGGGGCAGCTGCTCTTTGGTTGCGGTTTTGTGATGAGGGGAAGACTGAGGCAAGTAATCTTGGGCTTTCAGAGTGTAAGGGAACGTCATAATCTGCATCAAAAGCAAATTGCAGAACATGCCTCCCATGAAGAGAGAGATGACTCAACCTGGATACAAAGTACGATATGTGCCGCATAATTTGGGAAAGAGGGCCTCTCTGGTTCGACAGAAAGATACAGGCTGGCAGACTTGCAGACTTTACGGTGGGGTGAAATGTCATCATCTCAAGAACCTGTTTCTGGTCTCTCACACCTCCCGTGATCAACGAATTGTCAATCAAATTTACCAAGTTGCAAGAGACGCGAGACATGGTTCCAAAGGAACCATGTCGTTCTGCGGGGTCAACCTCAACATAGACTCTGATCAGTACCTAGTGGTAGCGAGGCTCATATGCGTATTTCCCTGACGCCACAATACACAGCAGATGCTGTGAAAAGGTTCGATGTCGAAAAGCTAATATCGCAAGAGACCGCCAGAACTTTTGCTGACGCGTAGCTCTTAATCTCTCAGTAAGTCCGCCCCCAGTATCAGGGGTAGAAGATCAGTGGAGTCACTATCAACAAGCTATCAGAAGTGTTTCTGAGGTGATGGGTTGCAGTAGGGGACCAAAACGAAACCCCTGGATTAATAAAGAGTATCGGTTGGCGCATGCAGCGGTTGGCAATGCTGCAGACTCGATCAAGACCTGCTGAGGTAGCAGCTCGGGAGCTCTATGGACTGAAAAGAAAAGAGGAACGCCCATTTTTCAGGAAGAAAAAGAGAGAGCAGAAGAATCGGGCGGTCTGTTGCGGGTTGTAGCGGCACGGGTGATGTTCGAAAATGTTATATGAAACGATCCACCCAAGGATACAAAGCTAGAACGGAAGCCTGCTGAGATAAGAGTGGGAATATTTTTTTTTTTTATAATTAACACGCACTCAAGGGATTATGACTACCCTTTAAATGTTAACACAGTGCGAGCATTTAGGAAACAGTAGGAGGATTTAGTAGGAGAAACCGATGTACATTCGTCTTAAATGTCTGGGCATTGAAGTGGGGAGGAAAAACAGAGTCGGTTAAGGAATTCCACATTCGTGTCGTTCGGCAAAAGAAAGAATCTCTGTACTTAACTGTACGTCCGAAATTTGGCTCGAGGGTATACCGATGCGCATTCCCAGTGGCGCGAGTATTACGGTAAAATTTTTTTAGTGGGGGAATGCAACTCGCTATTTCACTAGACCATTGTTTTAAGAAGTAGCGATAAAACAGAGATAGGCAAGAGACGTTTCGACGATGTTCCAACGAAACAATTGTTTCGGAAATTGCTCTGTCACCAATCAGTCTTAAAGCTCTTCTCTGAATTCTGTCCAGTAGGTGCAAAGATGTTTTTGATACACCAAACCAGATATGAGAATTATATTCCAGTTTCGGACGTATGTAGGCCTTATAAATTGTGGCCAGATCAGCGGGGGAAAAAAAAAGATTTTACATCGTCTTAGGAAACCTAAGCATTTGGCCGCATTTTTAGTTATATCCAGTATGTGGTCATTCCACAAAAGATGGTCAGTAATACACATACCAAGAATTGACAGCTTTTCTGTTTCCAAGATGCAAGTGCCATCCATGAACAATGGCATTGGGGGAATATTCCGCTTTAAGGATAAACAACAGCTCTGCGTCTTGGAAGCATTAAATTCAACACGATTTTTAATACCCCATCTAACGATGCCATTTAGATCGGAATTTAATGAGCTCAACATATATTGCCGTTGCAGTTCCACATTCGAAGAACAAGGAATTGAATCAGGAAATGAGTATGAAAAGCTAAGGGTGCTGTCATCAGCAAAACAGTTAAGTGGATTAGTAGTTTCGGACAAAAGATCATTAATAAAAATGAGAAAAAGAGTCGGAGACAAAACAGAGCCTTGAGGGACACCAGCATTTATTTTACGAACTTCAGACTTAAAGCCATCCAAAACAACTTGAATTGAATGGTCAGAGAGGTAATTACTAATCCAACGGATAAGAGATACATCAATACCAAACGCACTCATTTTTGATAGAAGAGCAGGATACCAGACTCTATCGAATGCTTTAGAAACATCAAGCGCAATAATCTTACTTTCTCCAAAACGATGCAAGGATTGGTTCCACTTTTCAGTAAGATATGCCATCTGATCACCAGTGGTAGTCATATAGGTATATATGGTAGAAGATACACATTCAGTGCTGGGAATCTGAAAGGACACTTCTCTAGACTTCTTCCCGGCGAAGACAGCCAAGACACCGCTAGTAGGAATAACACTCTCTTCAACTTGGACGATGATGGCCAACAGTTCAGTCCACCCGACCAAGCCGAAATGCGGCTGACGATATCCAAACTTAAGCCGTACAAGGCTGCTGGTGCGAATGGTCTACCAGCCGAACAATTCAAATCAGCGGGAGATGAAAGGGTTAAGACCATACACCAGCTCATCTGCAAAGTTTGGTCGGATGAAACTATGCTCGATGAATGAAACCTCGGTAGAGTGTGCCCAATACATAAAATGGAGCCGCTCTGATAAATGCACCAACTACAGAGGCCTAAACGTCACTTATAAAATCTTTTCAGCTATCCTGTGTGACCGCTTTAAACCTTTTGCCAACAATCTGATCGGCCATTATCAGTGTGGTCTAAGGCCAGGCAAGTCGATCGTCGATCAAGTGTTCACACTCCAACAGATTTTAGAAAAAAAAAACAGGAATTCCAGATCGATACATATCAACACCTTTTTATCGATTTTAAAGTCGCGTATGTAAGGGTGAAAAGAGACGAATTATACAGAGCTATGTCTTATCTAAGCATCCCTGCCAAACTCGTCCGCTTGTGCAGAATGACGATGGAGGAATCTCGCTGCTTCGTCAAAATCGGTAAGAACATCACCGAATCCTTTGATGCTGAGAAAGTTCTGAGGCAAGGCGACGCGTTAACATGTAACCTTATTAACATCGTTCTTGAATCAATTGTACACAATGTAAAAGTCATAACCAAATTAGCAAAAGTCCGTTCAACTACTTGCTTATTGTGCAGACATACCATTGTCGCTAGATCGAAGTGAGCTGTGACTGGCGCATTTGTGAGTATTGAGTCAGAGGTGGTTAAAATGGTATTGGCGGTTAGTGAGGATAAGACGAAGCTTAACTGCCATCGAGAAAATAACCTCAACATCGTCTACTTGGATATAACTTCGAAGTTATCAGAGTTAACGTCTTCCTTAGTTCCACTATTAACTCGCAAAATGAAATCAGTGCCGAGATCAAATGAAGAACTAGTCTTGCCAAGCGCTGCTTCTTCGGTCCAAGAAGGTATTTAAGTGGCCCTCTCTCAGAGAACCAAGGTTACAAGACCCAATCATCCCGGTCCTGCTGACAACAGAGCTGTCTGGAAGGGCTTGTTGGTTGAGGCCGCGGTACATACTGAGCTGTAAGCGCCATCTGATGAAAAAGAGTAAGTAAGGAATCGGAGTTTAACTGTCGTTTAACGATTGGTCTCTTTCCAAATAGATGTAATAGAGACTCTTGAAAACGACAACCAAACCGATTCATAATCAACTATCAGCTCAGCCGATAACACCCCTAGTTTAATTTCTAATGAAGTGATTATGTCTTAAGAGCCGGTCTGTTCATAGCGTATGTTGACCAAAGTTGTAATAAAAGAATTCATGGTTTGAGTAAGCATAAGGATGATGCAAACAAGGCATAACTACACAAAAAAAGAAGTAAGAACAGGGAACCTAAGGGCCAGTCATTCAGAGCGAAATAATCCAAGTTTGGTAGTTTCGCAATAAACCTCGAGTTAACTTAAATTTAACATTGAAAAATTGGCCCTTAGAAATTTAATTTTAACAATATTAATATTTTTTTCATGAAAACCAGTACCATCACCTTTAAGAATAGAAGAAAAAAAGTAGAACCTAGATTGGGTCTCTTTGTCTTGGGGCTAACATATAGGTTACCGCGTCTGTGGGGAACGAATTATTTTTGACGGCTTTGAACTCTCGTATTTGTTTTGTCAAATTATTTGCATCCCGCGGATCGCATATTATAAAAAGTCTTTCGCCTGGGTAAACATATTCAACCAAGAAAAAAAAAATATATATACCCATGTGTATTCTGTATTGTGTGTTTTGGTTGGGATCAGGTGTGGTTGGTGTGTAGCTGGGACATTGTCTCATTTTCGGTACAACTCCGTTGGCATTGTTTGTTCACTTACAGCTTTATGAATCTTAAAAAATACGTGTTATAGGTTTTTATGCCTTTGTGGTGATTTTGTATAAGAAGTGGTTTTGGGAGGTAAATATGCATGATGTGCTACGGAGCATCAATGGGCTAACAGTATTCAAACGGAACACCACACGTATTATGAGTTCATTATTTGCCAAAGCATTCAATTGTTGTGTATATGCTTGCTGTGCCTATATACCTATGTATGTATTTCTAACATGGTTGTTAGGAGACTCGATGATAGCTGACAAAAAAAAAATCTGATATTACATATGCATGTGAACGCATAAGTAGGTAGCATGGATATTGTGTTCCATTAACGGTTCTTATTAACATGGCATTATGTACCTTTATTTCTTATGAGATAAACTGTTACAAAGCCAGAGCCAGGGTAGGTAGATATAGAGGTGATGCGATGATGGTAGAAACGGAACAAATAATCTCTTGCAACTCAACGGGGAGCACATATTGCCTACTAGTTCCAGTACCCGGAACAGGACCTTTGGCATGCCATTCTAGGTTTGAATAAGGTAGGTAGGTATATATCCTTTAATTTTGTGGCTTCTTGCAAATATTTACTTTATAACACAAAAAGGGATTGAGGTTGCTCAGCACAGTTGCTATATACCTACCTACATAATATGAGTATTCACAATTTGGCTTTGTGCTGGGTTGGCTTCACATAATCCCTGCGGCGTAATCACAATTCACAACGACAATAATTGACATTCGGTATGTGGAAGTAAATATGACGATGACGATGATGACGCCAACGACGACGAACGCAACGGTTACGGTAAAGGCAACGACAACGACAACGATACCTTGGAATACCAATACTGTTACAGGTTACAGGCGATTTTGCTTTATTGTTGACAATGACACTGCATTATTGTGGTTAAACCATACTGTGAATATTTAGAATTTTATTAAATGATAGGTAGTAGGTATGCATTTGTCTTGACACATACAATTAAATTGTAAAAGAAAGAAATTGGATGTATTTAACTTAGCAGAAGATCAAGGACTTTAATTGAAATATCAATGTACATAATTCCAAATAGGGCCGGCCACGAGACAAGAAAAGTCTCGGTCTCACATGACGAGACCGAGACGAGACGAGACTGTATATTTGGACCAAAATTTACAGAAAGTCTTCTAAATTAAAAAAAAATCCAATTTCAGTTAAATATTTATTTTTTCTGCACATATTCAACCTATAGTCGAAAATATTTTGCTCCAATAATCAAGGCGTAGCACACAGGTAAATTTTCCCAAAAACATGGACAAAATTATTTTTTGTGTATTTTCAATTTATTATTGCATGATAACATTAAAAGCAGTTAGTTTTGAAGGAAAAAACTATTTTCAACTAAAATATAGAACCACATTCGAATTTAAACATGCAAAAAAGGATAAAAATGGTAGTTTTGATATTTGGCGTTTTCTCGTAAAAAAATGGCATAGAATTTCTTGCTTTGAACTATTTTACCCTGAGGCTACACGAGCCAGTACTGGCTTACAAGTTACAATACATTTGAATTTTCTTACTAACACATACAAACCTGAGCAACTTGCTCGTCAACTGGCTTGCCATTTTCGAAGCCATTTGGGAAGCCAGTGGCCTCGTTCAGACTTGTATAAAAAGCTATATAGATAGCTTCTCGTTGAAAATTTAAGGCAAAATTAAATATACTTTCTACCACAACTTTTAATGGGAGAAGGGACCAAGAATTTTTAACATTTCCAAAATAGGCAACTGTTAAATATGATTGAAGGATGGCTATGATTATGATGAAATATACAAAATCTCTTAAATATCCTAATTTTTTGAAAGTATACATTTTTTGCTTGGAAAAAATATGAGTTTTATTTCGGTGACATTTGGAACATTCTGTTACCGATTTGTCAAGCCATAGACTGTCAAATTAAATTGAAAGATTGCTACGGAGATGATGCATTGAAAAACTTAAAGATATCTGAATTTTTTGAGATTAAATTTTTTGGGTGACATTTTGGAACGAAATATTCCTCGTAAGACGTAGTTTTGTTTCTTACCTATCTGTCAACGTATGAACTGCCAAATTCCAGTAATGGCTTCGATGTTGATGGATTAAAAAACCTTCAAAAAATAAATTTTTTTTGAAAATTATTAAAAAAAATCGAAATTTTTGAATTACATGAAAATTAATCCATGTTACTTTGACGCGACAGAAAAGTCTGTCAATGAATCCGTCATCGCATTGGCAGTCTTATGCGTTGACCATCACAAGACTTGATGCAGAATCCGACGTAATTTTTTGTTAAGTAAGAAAAAATCGAAGTCCGATGTTAAAGCAAATTCAATAAAATTGTGTATTTAAAATCCTAGATAGGCTGTCCTAGTAAAAGCTGAACCTGACCGCAAATACTTGTATACTTGCTTACAAGTTGCCTGCCGCCTACGTCACAGCATATTCACGTATACGAACTTGACAGTCCATCTATGTAGCCAACTGGCTTGCCAGTACTGGCTCGTGTAGCCTCAGGGTTAAATACAATTTGTATACACTAGATTTTTATAAAAAAAGAGAACGAAATACAATATAAATAATTATAAATAAGTAAAAATTAATACACAAATTATATAAACATTAATCAATAACTTTGGTAACTTCTGGTTCTATTGAAAACTCAAGTACTTCTGATGGAAGACCCGTTTTTTTTTTTTTGGATTAGTTTCCTTAAGCTGCTAATTAATGTATCAGAAGAAACCAAAAGATTATTAAAAACATCATCCATATTTTGCTGTCTGAAAACTTTCTTGCGAAGCTTTCTCGAAAACGCTTAATGTCTTTGTTTTAGGATTCTTGCGCTTCTTCGCCGAGCTACCCAATTGGAAAAATAGCTTCTGATATAATTACGGGACTGTGAATTAAATTTTTTTGATTAGTTATGGGCACATTATAACATGGGTACAGTTCAACAAACAAATTAGCGGTACCAATGCAATATTCTTTAAATCTACCTATTTGAATGGGAAATCCACTCGATCTTGTCTTCATTTATATTTGTTATTTCCGTCGAAGTAACAGAGTCTTGGAAAAATCGACGGGCAGTGTTGCCATCGTTCGTACTTCCATAACCTGGTTTTGGTTTGTCCACTAACAGCCCCATTCGGTTCGGGAAAGCTTCTTGAATTCTTTTCTTGTATTTTTTTCAACTTTTCTCTTATTTTTCTGACCACGAGTTTGCCATTGTCCTAGAGGCAGCTTATAGGAGACCTGAAGTAAACATTCAAAAAATCTAATCCAGGTATGCAAGGTAGATAATCCAAACCTGAGCTTCGATTTGTCTTGGACCTTTTTGCTCAACACCAAGTCTATTTCATTAAAATTCTTTGATGTTAGATTACAAAGGTAAAATATTTGATTTAAGGTGGTTTCCGTAATTTCACTACAAACCTTCCCGTCAATCATTGTAATCAGCATTTTATGCTCAACCACCACCGTTTCAGTCAAATTAGACATTTGATTTTCAATATACAAATCAAATTCTGTAACAGTTACATCGGTTGTTTCATGAACGAATTGAATTCGTATTGGTCTACAAAACCTTATGGATGAACAACGAGGATTTTGCCACAAAATAATTTTACTATTTGACTCAAGCATCTCCTTTTGTGATCATGAGCAAACTCACTCAAAATTCTACTTGTTTGCTCTGAAATCGCAATATTGGTTTCATTTTTCACCTTTTCTTCCAAAAAAATGATTTTTTCTGTGATGTCACGATATTTGCAACTTCAGAGAACTGATTTCTTGAAAGAAAAATGAAACTAGGTCGCGATCCTGTGTAAAAAAGTAAAATGCTCAAACTAAAAAAAAAAAAATAAAAATGCCCTTCCTTATTTTCTTTAACAGCCAGTATTAAAAAAAGTCGCAAAAAAACGCAATACATTTTGACTGTTTCTGATGGGGGAAAAATAAACCTAAATTTAAAGACTATTTTTATTACAAAGCGACTCAAATTAACTTAACTTTTACATTATCAAATATATTTTTTTTGTTTTCTTTTTTACTGATCAAATACATTGCATTAATTGGCTTAAAATCAATTAAACACTTAACATATTGCAAACAAAAAATCATCTCGATTAAACATACCACTAGCAGCAGAATCCATGCTCAATTGTTTTCCAAATCACCGAAAAATAAAATAAAGAAAAACAAACCAAAAAAAACAGAAAAACAGACTAAACTTGCTACTACAATCGTCTATCTAAAGTTGAAACTTTTAAAGCATCGACTGCTTAAACCGTTATATTCTGCATCCTATGATGATCAATGCGGTTTGAAGCTCAAACTATTTCTTAACAACTTTGCATTAAAAAACAACAACAAATCTGAAATTTTTTTTTCATAGTTTTGGCCATGTTTTTGGGAAAATTTATCTGTGTGCGTTGTTCGAAAATCGTATTTTTGGGAGACTAGACCGGGACGAGACTTAATTATACGAGACTGAAAATTTTCGATTTTAACAAGACCGAGACGAGACTTAGAAAAGTCTCGCGGAGTCTCGTCTCGTGGCCAGCCCTAGTCCTAATTCAAAATGTTTGTTTATTGTAAATTTTCAGAAATAATTTTAACCCTCTACTGCACAAGAAGCCATATATGGCTTTTGAGTTTTAAATACCCACTACTGCGATTGCGCAACTGCCACTGGAAAAATAGCATTTTGATCGCTTAGAATAGATATTTGTTTATACAGGGTGTCCCGTAAGTAATGGATAACCCTGAAATGCCGCATAGTAGACTTTATGACCGTCCTGAAAACTGATAAAAAAAAGTTCTATCCCAACCACAAGAAAAGTTATATGCATGTTTTTGTTCAGTGCATTATTTTTTTTCTTACTTTACATTTTTGAATACCACGACTACAAGTGAATGAGTTCCATCATTTTTTTTTTTGCAGGAATATTTTACAATACTTGTGCCATTACATTAGTAGAAGAAAATTACTGTTGGACTTCTTAGAGAAAAAAATTATTTAACATTGAATTTCAATGCGAAATGTGAAAACAAATAGTTTTTGAAAAAGTTAAATCATAGCTGGTATAAAAAAAATGCATGAATACCTGAGTGGCCAACTATTTTAAAAATATGCGCGTTAAATGCAGATTTCAAAATGGTATAATATCTAGAGTCAATAGCAAGTTATTGGTAAAAATCTGCAATACTAGAGTAAATTTAGCAAAAACAAAAGTTTTCAAATTAGCACAGTAAACGTGAAAATAATACCAAGCGCTGAACATAGCAGATTTTTGATTTATTGGCTGTTTCTACGATGTTGTCCTAATGATAAATCCAAGCCTTCAACTTCTAGGGCCGAATGCATTATTGATAAAAATGTCAAAAAAGTGCAAAAAACGGTTACATTTTCGAGCTTGTTTTCAATTTTACCTGTTCTATTGGGCTTTAACAAACCCATC